>PVIU01022913.1:0-28505 GCA_004026605.1 Ondatra zibethicus | reverse complement strand
TACGCATGTATGGAATTCTGCTGCTGTAAGAACCTAGCCACTGTTGGGGAGGATCAGACATACGCATGTATGGAATTCTGCTGCTGTAAGAACCTAGCCACTGTTGGGGAGGATCAGACATACGCATGTATGGAATTCTGCTGCTGTAAGAACCTAGCCACTGTTGGGGAGGATCAGACATACGCATGTATGGAATTCTCAAGGAACTTTTAAAATGCTCTTTGGAAATACAGTGATACTGAATTATTAGCTGAGAGTAATCAAGTCCATGGTTCTGTCTAGAATGTCAGTAGGCGTGGAATTGTGCAGAGTGGAGAACTTTCATAAAAAGGCAATTTACATAAACCGACTTGCCTTGCTCATGTGTAAGGGTGCCATATGAGCGTTTGAGATCTATCATGCTGTAAAATTGGAAGTTGTTCTTTGACAATTTCATGCAGGATTGCCTTCACCCTACCCCTCTTATCTCTCTCAACTCCATGAACCCATCCCTTGCTTCACTTCCTTTCTCACATTCTCCTCTTCCTGTTTTGTTTTGTGGCCCACTGAGTTTAGCCAAGGGTCTTTGCCTGCAGCTGTGTGCCAAGCATAGCACCCACTAGGCAGGAACGGGCGGCTCCAGTTTCTTGTTTTAAAGAATAACCAGAAAAGTTTAAAGTGGGGGAAAATAAAAGCAACGTAAGTGTTTGCTTGAATCATTTTTGCCCATTTTTAAGAGTTGGCCTCACTTTGAGCCTGTTTGATAAATGTTTGGTTAACATTTTCTCCTTTATTTTATATTCACTTGCTCCATTGCCTTATGATTCCCCTCAGAACACAGAGAACTGGCCTCCTTCCAAGAGGACCAATGTCAAGGTCTTTCCAGGTAGCCTGACAACAGGAAGTAACGTCAGGACTCTTTCTGTGATACCCAGGAGAATGGTTTGTTCTTTTAATAAGAGATTTATTTCACAGAGGGCTGTGTGATTCAAAGCCTTGGAGGGTGTCCCAGGCTCGAGTTTTCCAGCAAGTCAGCCTTTCTTTTCTTTTGATTTTTACCATGGGAATTTAACCTACAGTCCCATCATCCCCTACTGATGTCCTCATCGTCCAGATAGAATATGATTTTAGGTTGACGAGTTTTCATTTTAAAAATGCATAAGCCTTGCCTCTTGGGCCAAATATAATTTAGTGTGAATGAGGGATTTTTAGGACAGATACAAATGATAGAAATTTCTCATGTTCTCAAATCTTGGTTGTTTTTTTTTGTCATCCATACAAGTAATAACTTTTGCTCATAAAAATCCCAGTTTCATTAAAATGTTACATCTCAGTTAGTTTCCTAATATTTTCCATAAAAATAAGAGGTGTGACTATGATTGAACATAATTTGCATCGAAGCTGTTGAATGAAAATTTTACCTTGCTTAAATTATGCTATTCCCCCCCCCCATTTTTTACCTCATGTTCATGCAGAATGTCCATTCTAACTTGGAATATCTCTTCTCATTCGATAAACTCAGTTCTGCTGAATTTTCTTAGTTGCAGCAACTTGAATTTTTATTCTTTAACAAATATTTAGTTTTTTTCATCTTGAAGCTACTGGAACCATCAAACCTGATGACTGTATATGACACACCTAAACATTAACGCTTTATTTTCAGTTTCTAAGTGGTTGCCTCCTGATTAAAAGTTACATTGGCAGCCTAATTTTTTGCTTCCTTGTATTGTTTGTTACCATTTCCTCACGTTCCAGATTGAAGTATTTTTAGTTTTATAAACCCTGAAATATATATTATTTCAACCATTTATTTGTTTAGTCATAAATGAGTAAACAATGAGGTCTGCAAATTACCCACATTTACGTACCCAATTCTTTATTTCTTATGCCTGCATGCATGGCTATTCTCTGCATCTCTTCTTCTATGGGAATACTAAAGCCTGAAGGAGTTAATGTCTTGCTTGGTTGGTAAGGAGCTATCATTTCACAGGATTGGCCCTCTTCTCAGTCAGATACCCATCTCAGTCACAGAAAAGGGGGTTTTGGTCAGACAGCACCAAGTGCTGTCAATACTATATGAGCAGGGCAAAGTAGGTATAGTTTGTGTCAAAACCTTTTCCTTTCCCTTTCTGCATCTTTCACATACAATCTGGCAGTGCAGTGTAATCCCTGCTGGTCTAGGAACCTGTGTTCCAAACACGGTCTCTTATGGCTTTCTTACAATTAGGACTGCCAGTTATTTGCAAAGTCCTACTTTAGCTCGAGAGGAGCTTACATCAGTGTTAGATAAAGGGATAATAGTTGACGCCTTGAGAAACATTTTCAGTTGTATTAAAACTGATGAATTCAGTAGCAAAGCACTCACCTAGTATGATAGGCTCCAGCTTCACCCACATCATTGTGAAAACAACAGTAAGTTAATTTTAATTTGTAGGCTGAATGGGAGAGGGACTTGGTGGGAGGTAGGCAATCTAGCTATTGCCTCAGAGGACCCAGTGAGGAGGAGTACAAGGCACTCTCTGAACAGATGTGAATGTGTTTTGTTACTGATGTTTCTCAATATGGAAAAGTGTGTATTTCCTTGATATATGTGGTATTCCATTAAGACTCGCAAAAAATTTCAATAACAAAAGTATTAGTTAAGAAATTGCATCCGTACTTGATATATCATGGCTGGTTGAGATCCACGGGAGGGCTGCCCTTTACTGAAGCAAAACAGAGGAGGAAGACTGGATGTGTGAGTGGGTGAGGGACTTGGAGGAGAGGAAGGAGGAGAAACTGCAGTCAGGATGTAAAAACAAAAATAAATAAATACAAAAAAATTAAAGCCTTGAGAGAGATTGCATCCATAATTAAGTGATGGGTTGACTCAGAAGATTTACTCTGATCGGGTATATTGTTTTTGGGTTTTGTTTTTGTTTTTTTCCTGACCTGACTCAGAGTTCTGAATCTTTTTCCTTTTGTCCCCTTTAAAAGGAAACCTTGCAACAGGTAAAAATCATCTCAATAAACAACCCACTTGTTTTCCTGAATGCAAAGAAATTTAATACTGATCTAATGAAAATCATCCTAAAGGAGGATGAGAGCAGCCAACCACTCGATGATGTCAGCAAGGTAGGCACACCAGGTCTATGGTGTGAGCGACACTACAGATCACTAGAGATGTCCTCAAGGAGACACCATGGAGTTTAAATGAGTTTATAGACCTGGTCCTAGAAAAAACCTTAATGTTATATGTTTGGATGTTCATTACAATATACCCTGAGAATAGGACAATATTAAATATTTTAGAAATGTGTTCATCATGGCCCTAAAACAAATATGTGATAATCTAGTTCTTTGGAATATAGAGTATGGTAAACAATTTCAAAGAAGCATAAATTGTTCTGATTATTATTATAACATTATTATGAAATTGTCTGTCTCTACCTTCATCCCTCATTTCCTTTTCTTTCTTTCCTTACATCTCCCTTTTTTTCTTAAAATCGAGACAGGATCTCCCTATGTAATCTGTATATGATTCTGCTCCATTCTTGAGACAGGGTCTCCCTGTGTAATCCCTGTGTGATTCTGCCCCATTCTCCCAAGTGCTTGGGTTACAGAGGTGTGTTGTCACCCACTAACATTCAGCTTTCTTTATTTCTGTACCAAGTCTCAGTGACTAGAGAGACCGAATCAGATGTGCACCAGAATGAGTCTATGTGAATGTGTAATTTCCCCCTGAATCCTCAAGTTCTCGAAAATATCAAGAACTCGAGCATCTGAGCCAAGCTGCCTGTGTTTGCCACCCACTAGCTGTGGGAATTCAGATGAGCTTGTGTTTCAAGGCCCTCACTAGTAATAAAGATGATTCAAAGAGTTAAAATAGGCAAAAAACACTTAAATTAGTTATTGTACTTGCCCAGTACTGTGCAGCATTAGTGAATATCAATTTGGTGAACTGTCTTTCTCATGAGGCATTCCTTGGCTCTCCAGACATTTTCTGTTATGTCCTTGAGCGTGTATTTCTTAATCACTCACAGGTACTCAAGTACACAGGTCTCAGGCCTCTTGGTTCTGGTCAGGAACTGTGCGGAAGGATGTCCCTTTGCCCACAGCCTCACGCTTTTGTCCATAATTCTTGTTGGCAGGGAGGAGGCCACTGTTGGTTCCCAGCTTCTCAATCCTGAAATAATCACACAGAAACTGTATTAATTAAATCACTGCTTGGCCCGTTAGCTCTAGTTTTTTATTGGCTAACTCTTATATATTAATTTAACCCATTTCTGTTAATCTGTGTATCGCCACTTGGCTGTGGCTACCTGCTAAAGTTCTGGCGTCTGTCTCAGGTAGGGCTCCATGGCTTCTCGCTGACCCCGTCCTCCTTTCTCCCAGCATTCAGTTTAGTTTTCCCCGCCTAGCTCTGTTCCCCTATAGCTCTGCTATAGGCACAAAGCAGTTTCCTTTATTAATCAATGGTAATCACAGCACACAGAGGGAAATCCCATATCACCTCCTATTTTCTGTTTAAATAAAACGGAATGTTTTAACTTTAACATAGTAAAATTCATATAACAAAACAGGTATCAAGAAAGAATTACAGTTAAAATATTTCTATCTACTTTATCTTTTATCATAACTAAGGAAAATTATACTATAACTATCTATTCTTCAACTCCATCCAAGACTCCAGAAGGATATAATATACCTAAGTAAACAATTAGTTCATTGTAAGCAACTTCCAAACCTCTAGAATTGAAGACTTCTCACTGCCTGGAAAGTCACCCAAAGTTCTTCTGTACCATTGCGGCACCTATCTTCAGCCTACAGGCCCATAGTATCCAGCAGACTTTTCCATGAAGCAGGAAATTTCAAAGACAGTTCCACCTATATTGTCTTCTTCATTTGGTTAGGTCTATCATTCATTTGTAAAGTTATGCTTAGCTGGAGGAGCTTACACCAGTGTTTCATAATAAGATTATAGTTGGCACTATGTTAGACAAAATATATTTTTTAAATAACTTTATTTTCGACAGTTTTGATTTATAGAAGCACTAAGAAGACAGGGTAAGGTAGCTACTCTATACCTCATAGCACTTTGAGATGGTAATGTCTTGCATACCACATACTGTCTCTAACTAACAAATCCTTCTGTTTATCTGTTTTATTGTCTTTTTTTGGTGAGGGGAGGAGGTTCCAGGATTCTAGCTAATGTGACACTTTGCACTTAACTGTCGTATTTCTTTATGTGCCTGTTGTCTCTGACAATTTCTTAAATTTTCTAGTTTTAAAGGTTTTGAATGTTTTGAACAGGGCTGGCCATATATTTTGTAGAATACCTCTGTATTAGAATTTGTTTGGTATTTTGCCTTGTAAGACTAGGATTATGATCTTGGGGAAGAGACACTGTAGTAGTAGAGTCTAACACCCTAGCCAAGGTGTATAAGATAAACATTACTGATTACTGTTGGTGGTGAAATTGATTCTCTAAGTAATGTAGTAGCTTAACTCCTCTCTAAAGTCCATCCCCTATACCCTTTCTATGCTGTGTTTCTGTACTGTCTTCAGCCCAATCATAAGGAATTGGGGAAGTTATAACTCACCCTTGAAAGCAGAGTATCTAGATAAATTATTTAAAATTCTTCTGCAAAGAGGTTTTCAAGAAGGTAAGAGGAAGAAAGGAAAATTGCATCTGCTGAAGGCTAGCCCCAAGATTCAACCACACAGTGAAGATGTCATTATCTGAATACTACATAAAAGAAAGACTGAATCTTAGAAATGTAAGAAAATCCTGATAGAAGTATGTAATCTGTTGCACTGGACAACACGTAGAGGAAATCGATTCTTCACTCAGCCTTAAAGATGACTACACAGAGAAACTGTAAAAGCTGTGATGGAGATTGGAAACTTGGCAAGGCATTGGCTTTGATTCCAGTCTGAGCTGTCCCTAGCTTTGTGACTTTGGTCCTGTCTTCTAACTTCCTCATCCTTGACGCCCTCATAATGGAACAGAAGATTAGTAACTTCACAGGATGCTTCTGATGATTCAGCTGTTATTGTCATCGAGACTTGGGTATATAGTAAGCACTGAAAACTGCCCATCATCATCAACAGCCCCTCCAAAAGCATACTTTTTGATAAACAGATATCATGCCACTTTTGAGGCCTCGCTGTTAGCGAAGCTGAGCTCCATGGTACAGAACGGCTTCGGTTTCCACTCCTTGACATCTAACGATTCATAAATGTTTCTCAGGCATTTTCATGAGGCTAATGTGTATGAACTCATTTGTGACCTAAGATCAAAATGAATTTGGTCTTTTAAAAAAATGTTCTCACATCTGATTCAGTGAGCAAAGTACCCACTGAACTCATGTATACTTACTTCCAGCCCATAATTGTTTCTTCCTTCCCTGGTCCATCTGAACCAAGCCTTGAGAAAACATCTGAGGGAGCTTGTTGTGGTCATTCATGGTGGAGAGAGGAGTGTGGAGCTTGTTCTGCGGTAGTTCTATAGTTTCACAGAATTTTCACTCTTCCCATTTATTTTTCTTTTAGTGTGAACAGAACACCTTGCTCAATCCCCTGTCCAACGGCAACTGTAATGGTGAGTTCTCTTTAAGAAAAGGTAGTCTCAATGTCTTGAGTTTGCACAGAGGACCAAAATCCCCTTCTCCTTTCCTTCTCTGTTGGCCTCCTACCACCTTCAGGGCTCTCCTTGTTCTTCAGCTAGAATCTCCTCATTTTCCCCACTACTTTCTCCTTCTCCATCTCCCCTTTCCTTTTCCCTCATTCTTCCTTCTCCTTTTCATTCCTCTGCCTCTCTCCTCATACTTCTTCCCCCTTCTCTGTTTTTCCTTTCCCCTATCTTCTTCCATCTCTTTTCACCTCCCACTTCTTTCTCCTTCCTCTGTTCTTGACTCTATCAATCTCCTTTACCTTTTCCTTAAACGGAATATTTAAACTATATATAGTCTTAATAGAGATCAACTTTTTCCCCAGATATTTTCTCATATATTTTAGATTTCTGCTTCACACAACTAAATCAATTATAGGCTTTCCTAGGAAATGTCAGGTGACAGCAACAATGTTTTAATGGTATGTCCTTGATAAAATGTCTAGGTCAGTATTTATTCTCTAGAACTTTATTCTCCTATAAGACCATGAGTTGAGCTGACTTTCTTTCAATGTATAGAAACTGAAAGACACAGGAGGCAGTGATCCACAACTGTGCAGTGTGAGCGGGACAGTCCCGATGCATGACACTGCAGAATGAGTGGCACCATAGAGCAGTACCTACCTAGAGCAGCCAGTCATATCTAGTCAGAGGACTCAATTCTCAATAGATCGATGTGAGATTATACATTACATGATTGGTGAGAAAGAAAAGGAACAACGGGAGGGAGAAAATTTTAAAAATCTGTTGCAGTGAATGTGGACATGTTTCATAAGCATGATTTGAGGTCTCTCTGGCTCTTTCTCTGGTGATCATACACTGGAACTACAATACAAGTTTCAATATGTTTCAAATAATGGAAATTATGCATTCAGATTTCCTTGCTAATATGCAATGAATATGTAAATCACTTAAAAGATATATTCATTTTATTCTTAATTATGCATGTGTGTGGGGAGGTTGAGAGTGGGGCACGTGCACATGAATTCAGGGACCTGCATGGGGAGAAGATAACACTGAACCCCTAGACTTGGACTTAGGGGCAGTTGTGAACCACCCTCTCAGGGCTTCTGAGTACCAGGCTTTGGTCCTGTCTGAGGACCAGTACAGGCTCTTAACCACTAAGACTTCAGCTCCTAAGCTGTAAACTTTTAATAGAAGAAAGTTTAGAATGAGAAAATAACCCCAGAGTCTCATTGTATTTGGAAATTAGCAGATACTCCTTGTAATTATATGTTATCTTAAGATAAGAAATCATAGTAGGAAATAGAGAAGAAGGTAGATTATAAGAAAATGCATATAAAATATGGTACTGATAGAAAACTTATCCACCCTACTCACTCACCATATTCATTCTCCCCCTTCTCTGGGGACTCCAATTTATCCTCAATCATCATCTGCTGTTCCTCCTTTTCCTTTTGCTTCTCCTCACCCCTCTTACTCAGCTACAGCACTCTGCCCCCACTTTTCTAAGCCTTCTGTAAATAGTCTTGTTCCCAGTTTCATCACTAAACCTCTTCTTGGGCTCCCTACCTTATGGAGTCACTTCTGTGACCCCCTGTCCTCAGTCTCACCCAAAATGAATAAGCATGATTTTCAGATTGCTTTCTTCTGTTGTGAGACAGATGATGGCGCTGAAGGTTAAAACTTTCAAACAGGGAACAAGGGAATCCACGTGTGTCTGTAAAGGTAGCTGTGTTTAAATTACAGGATGGTAAGTTAAATGTGATAAGCAGCCACCTAGGAGACATTCAACTGGTTTAAGGGATAAAAGATAGGAACCAAAGAGGCTCAATCAAAGTGAGACATGGAGCAAGAAAAGCACTGGGTAAGAGAAAAGAGTCAAAAATTCACTTTCTCCAACAGCCTTTGCAGATGCATAGTTGACATGCAACAGAATAAACAAATCTATAAAACCATTATATTATTGAGGAGATGGAAGCAATAGCATTTTTCTGAATGAAAACTATAATTGTTTACTTGTGGGCAGATCTTCTAAAAGTATTTTTGGTCATCTGGTGATAATGCTTATAGGAGCTCCATAGAGTGTCTGTTGCCATGGTGAACTTCCACATGGTCATCTTCTACCCACTTAAGGAAACCTCAAGGTTCCTCCAGGTCTCTATTCATATAACTCTTGCTTCTTGTCACTCATTCAGTTCTCATATCATTATTCACATGGCAAAAATTTCACATATTTTCATAAGATTTCTTGATCTTAGGAAGAGTAAGAGGTGATGCATATTCAGTGATTAAGAAAGTAGACCTGGCTTCTGTTGTCATGTACCCCAAAGTTTAAGCAAACTTCCACTTTCTGAAACCCTTCCCCTACTCTTATGTCCCAAATAAACTCAGGTATATATATACACTTCCGTCTCTGCTGTTGTAATTATCCTAAGTTTAATGACTTAAAGCAGCACACATTTATTGCACTAGTGACAGAAGTTTGGGGTCCTATGAGCATAGCATTGGAGTTAGGGTTGGGACATACTTCTTTTGGAGGGTCTATAGGAAAATCCCCTGCTCCTCCATCTCCATTCCTTGGTTCATTCTGGCATTAATTTTGAAGCCAGTAGAGGCATCTTCAGGTCTCCCAGGTCCCTTCTTTATCATGTCTTCTCTGACTGAATTTCTTGATACTTAGACGGTCTGGGATAATCTCTTGCTAACATCCAGAATTAAGTCAAATCTGCAAACGTCTTGTTGTCCCATAAGGTAGCACATTCACAGGTACTGAGGATGAGGAGATAGACTCTGGAGGTGTTTGTGGGAGTGGGTGGGGGGCATTGCTACTTGTTTCTAGTTCTTCCTTAGCACTTTCTGTGTACCTTCTCAAGCTGTCCTAAGTTACAAACTGAGCCAACTACTCTCTGTTTGACCGCTAGTCTATGGAAGGCGGGCACCATCGCCACTCTGTTCACCACAGCACTTCCATTTCCCAACACGGCACTTAAGTTCAGATTGCATCTGTATTAATTGGCTGCTGGGATTAGTGAGAAAACAGACCTGTGAGCGAAATGTTCAATAACAATTGCACGTTTTCCCAAAGACAGTATTGCTTATTCTAAATATTTCTTCTTCCCTTAGAAATTAGAGAGATAATTCTGTTTCTCAACAGTTAATTGATACAGATAGAAGATACTTTTAAAAATGACAAGTGACTTGCAGACTGTCAGAATCTTTTGAAGTAAACAGAAAACACTCCTAAATTATGCAACTATGAATATTTTTTAATTAAAGGGGTTAATGAATATTCTACAGAAAGGACTGTTTTCCACAGCCTGGGTTTAATTGCCTACCCACACCTGCTGGTTAATGTCTTCTGAAACCTGTTTTGCTGTTGCTGACAGCCCGCCATGCACCGCCTGCCCTGTGGGGATAGATTAGTTCTCTTCTTCGCACACGCTCCAAGTTTACCTCCTTTGCTGACAGCAAGCTCTTGGCTGTGTACTCTCGCGACTCTAATCTAAGATGGTGCAATTTGTACTGTGCTACTTGATTTACTTAGAAACCCGGAACACAAGATTATATCCACAAATGAGAGGAATGATAAGGTCGAGGAGATATGGGCAAATGAAAGTTATGATTGCTTTTGGAAGATTTCAGAAATGTTCGTTGTATTTAAATTTTCATCTCATGGAATCAAAAGCATCTGCATTAGGATTTATTTTTAAAAAGGGAATGTTATTAGTTGATATCTTTAAAATATCTTATCTAAATAATACATGGATTGGTATTTTGTTTTGATTTGTTTTATTTTGAATGGTTTGAAAAAAGGGAAGCAAGAAGAAAATAATGTATAAAAATAAAAGATGAAATAAACAACCATAGATAGACTCAGACAATGGAAGAGACATCTTGTATCATGATTTATAAACTCCAAGTATTTTATAGTAATCTATAGCAACACTTATGAAATAATTACAAGAAAATAACAAAAATTGCAAGAAGATAACAAAAATAGAGAATATAATTTAGCAGTGGAAAAACATAAGGCAGGATTGAAGAGACAAACTTTCTTAAAAACATGCCAATGTCATTTAGTTGTCCATTTACAGTCACAGACAGCATCATCAACAATCTCCCGAGCTAATCTAAACCTAGGTTGTTTACATTGTAGCATTTGCAAGTTCAGACTGACAAAAAGTTATGGTAGTATTTTAGAAAAGCACTGACTTGATAAACCATTCTAAGGATTAATTTGATTTCAGTAAACAAATATATATATAACATAATCATGGATATATATTGAGATGCTCAAAACCATGCCATATGGCTTATATATAAAAGTTATATAAATTCTTGAAGAACATTATTGTATTGACATGTTTTCTAAATTTCTAACAATTTCTTTTAGGTTACAGCTTTTGTTTTAAAGTCTTATTTGTAAATATTTCTCTTATGCTTTTTAGAAAAGAATGAAAACATATATATACAAGTATCATTATACAAACTGAACATGTTATATTTATATATTTAGTTATATATATACAATTTAGTATTATGTACTATATATTTAGTAATAATAGTATAGTATTATATATGTATATATATATATAAAAAATTGTAGCAAGCTTTGTTTTCAACCACCAGCTCATAAATAATGACTTATTAACTATGAAAGCTTGCAATTAGCTTAGGTTTGTCCCATTAGCTTTTATAACTTAAATTAGCCTGTTTCTATTCATTTACGTTCTATCATGTGGCTCGGTTACTTCTGCTCTGTACTGTATGTCTGGCATATACCTGCTTTCTCCCTGTCTGGCAGGCAAACCCAACTTTCTTCCCAGAGTTTCCTCTCTGCAGGGAAACACCACCTATACCTCCTGCCTTGCTATTGGCCATTCAGCTCTTTATCACACCAATCACAGCAACACATAAGTTTTGATCAGTGCCTTATGAAAGGATGATGTACAATGGTGAGTCACGAGGACTCTGTTGCCAAGATTTATCATGTCTTACCCAGTTTCAGAGCTCTTCCCATGTAGAGGGACATTGTGCATGCCACCTGTCTTGTAGTTTTCTGGTTCTTTTATTCATGCCTGTAGCCAAGATTTTCAGGAGGTTTCCTGCAGCCAAATATGATCTTTATTAACTTGGAAGGAATATTTTTTAGTTTCTTGTAGAAACAAAGGCATAACTTCTTCCCCAAGGTAACATTTTCTGACTTCCATTTGAAAATTAAGATGCCCCCCAAAATATGCAAGCTGGTTCAATTTAACAGCTCTTTAAAGAATCCAGGCTTTCTCAGCAACTTTCACTTCTTGCTCATTAACATTTAAAACATTTAAAAAGTTAACAAAGCACTAATAAGGCCCACATGCCCTGTACTGTGGTATTTCTCACCCTTACGTGGCTTATTTCTTTTATATTACTCTACTCTTTCTCTAAAGACTTGATTATTTTAAACTGTTATTCTTCTATGACCGTCTATACCCATTTTTTTCTTTCTTCAGCATCTAAGTAAGCACATTTAACCATATCTTCTTAGAGGTTTTCTCAATTTGGACCCGACTCTCTGTGCATCTGCAGTGCTTTTTTGACTGCATAAGATGAACCTTAAAAGATGAAACTACAGCTGAGTGGCTCCGCCTAGCACATGCCAGTGGTGGCTGACTTCTTCCCCTGTGGGTGAGCAGGCCGTGGCAGGAGCTGCTCCTAACCATTGCAACTCTGGGCAGCCGTTGTGTCCACAACGTGGCAGACACTTTTACCTAGTGCAGCGCTCATGCCTCTGTACTCCATGGGCAGCAGGCTCTGTGTCTGGGACTTTGAAAAACTTTTTCAGGCCCTATGTGGATTTATGTCCCCATGTTGGGCAACAAATGTAGGAAGCTTCCTTCTTGGGCCATCTTTGCCAGCCTGCAAATAATTACCCAGAGACTTAATATTAATTTTAAAAGCTTGTTCTTAGTTTAGGCTTTTCTCAACTACTTCTTATAATTAACCCATATTTTTTCAATCTATGTTCTAACACACGGCTCAGCTACGTCTTCTTATTAAGGCACATCCAACTTGCTCTAAGTCTGCTGGCAAGATCACACTTCTAGATTCCTCTTCTCAGTCTCTCTCTCTCTCTCTCAGCTTTTTATTTCAACAGTCACAGCAACACACCTTCACACAGTGCACAAATATCCCACAACAGTTAATGAAAGAAGAGGCTGTGAATTTGAAAGAGAGTAAGCAGGGGTGTATAGGAGAGTCTGCAAGAAGAAAAAGGAAGGGGGAAATAATGCAATTATATTACAATCTTAAAGCAGTAACGATAAAGAGAATAAGAAAAGATGGCACCGAGATATCAGAAAACTTTATAATTCATAAATTTTCTCTTTTAGAGTTAAGTATTGAATATTTTTGAAGAAAATTTATACATTGTCAATTAATTTGAAGTGCATTTTTTTGTCATTTGATCAGAACAATACTGAACACAAGAATAAAGTGCAATGATTCTCACACCAGGTTTTCACTGCTGTCCTGTTTCAAGCTCTAACACGAAGCATTTCCGTGGATTAGTCTTTCACTTGGTCAAGGCTGTGGGATAACAGGAGTACCCACCTCTAAGCAGGGGTTGCCGATGTCATTCTCTGACAGACAGCTTTTGGAACACTTGCCTATATCTGTACTGTAACTGCTGTCTGATCACCAAGAGTGGAACTGAGGAGGCGCATACCCACTGGGATGAGCTGTTTCTAGCATACTGCTACTGTAAACAAGATACATACAATTTTATTCTCTAAAACCACTATGTTCAATAGAATTTTCACAGGAAACCCTCAAATACAGAATTCCAATGTATACTGTGAACATGATTAGTACTATTAAATGTTTAGTATCTAACTTAGTAAATATATATATATATATATAATATATATATACACTATATATATACCATGTGTGTGCCACACATTTATTTTTAATTACTTGATACTTAATTGTTAGAGACTTTTATGCTTTAAGAACATCAAAAGTTTCTATATTGTAAAAATGTATTTATGACTAGATCAACATTCCACTGTGAAGTGGAATGAATATTCTTTACTTGGAATGAACATTATCACTTTCCCTGCTTCTCAACTGTTTCCCATCTCCGAACCAGGGGCACAGTTTATGGGAGAGAATAAACAAGAATCACTGTGGTGTGGAGATCAAGTCTTGAGGTTAGGCTAATGTTGACAACAAAGACACCTACTCAGGAGTACCTAAGTTGTAGCCGCTTTCTGTCTTGTTTGAGGTGCTGATGAATGTCTTAGGCAATGAAGGGACAGTGGAAGTCTCCAAGAACGCTTTGCATTCTTTTTCTGGGAGAGACAGGGAAGCAGAAGGCAGACCTGCTTGCCCAGCCTGCAGTATACACTGGAGCTGGAGGATAGGGAGTCCTGGGTGTTCACATGTTAAAGTGCCTCTTGTGGCTAGAACAGACATTTCTGTCCAGGCTGCCAGAGAAGGAAACTTTCTTTGATCACCACAAGGAGATTTCCCCCATTTTATAAATTCCCACTGTTTATCATTTTGTTTTGTTTAATCTTAGATCATGTCTATATCAGCTCTATCCAATTTGTTAGCTCCTTGAAGAAAAGAATAGGTTCTGGCTCATACTTGTTATTATTTGATACGTATTTGAAGATTTCTCAAACATATTACATTCTCTGTAGTTAGTTTAGTCAATTAGTTAAAGTGATCTGAACCTGTAAGTCGGAAACAAATCCTTCATTGGGATAAGACTTTTCAAATACACCAGGCACTTTGAAGTATTTTCTGGGCAATAATTCTCGTGTAACAATTTTCAGTATGTTTCATATTTCCTGATCACCTGTCTTCATATCTATACAGCAGGCTCATGCTGTTTCATTTGTTGTTGTTGGTTTTTATGGGCTGGGGGAGCTTGGGGCACAGCAGATACAGATTCACTGAGAATTAACTGAAAATTAATGTTAGCCCTTACTCTGGATCTATCTGATGGGGAATGCCCCTCTGTATGCTGTGAATATGTTTCATTACCATTGGCTAGTAAAGAAGCTGCTTTGGCCGATGGCTCAGGTGTATTCCTACCTAGCATTTATATCTTAAATCAACCCATTTCTATTAATCTCTGTATCACCAAGGCTGTGGCCGACTGGCAAGGTTCTGGCATCTTACTCCTCTGGCAACTACATGGCATCCCTGACTCCACCTTCTTTCTCCCTGCATTCAGTTTAGTTTTTCCCACTTAGCTCTATTCTGCTCTGCCATTAGCCAAAGCAGCTTCTCTATTAACCACTGGTCATAAAACATAGTCACAGCATACGGAGGAGAATCCCACATCACCTACCAGCCAAACAAGCAGTTGACCGGATAGTGCACCATTCAGAATGTTTACACTGTGCTTAGAGTTAATATACTGGATGTCCTTTCAGACTCAGTTAAAGTTCTCCTGTCCGTCTAATAAAACAGCAAACAAACAAAAGCAGAGCTTAGAAATCACTGGTAACTAACTGAAATTTCAAGAATGAAAGTTCAGAATTACTGTTCGCTGTGAGGTTGCCATTGCTTTGTTACCATTCAACCAAGGCAGCAACAGAAGAAATACGAACTCTAACTACAGTTTCTGTGTCTCCTACAGAGGAAGTTTCCCAGCCCTGCCCCGGTGAGAAGTGTTCTTTGGTCCTGGATTGCAATGGCTTGACCTTTTTCGACTACACGGGAGTCTCTACACTTGTTGAGGTATCTACGTTGCCTGGGTCAGGCCTGATTCCTTCCCTTCAGTAGCAGGAGTATTCCTCAACCATCTCAGCGACAGAGTCGAAGCCCCTTTCCCACAGAGGACCTAGAACAGTGCACCTTCTGCTACAGTAGGGTTGTTTCAGAAGATCAGTCTGGATTCTAGACCTATAGGATAGGGGGTCAAAGTCGGAGGAGTAAAAAGGCTGAGACTGGAGTGGTATCAGGTGTAATATCTGCCAGGAAGTGAGTTTTCAATGCTTCTGTGATAGAGAAAAACCCCCTCAGGGTTGCACCACCCAGCTAATCCTCCCTGAACTCTGCTTCTGCCTGCCCCACTCCCTGAAACTGCTGCATTCACTCCCTCTTCATGCTGTGGCTGCGATCTGTAATAGAAGTTCAACTCACACAGAGGTTCCCTCTTTTTATCTTTCTGTCTACCTGATTTTTTTTTGTTGGTATTGTGTTAGCTCTGGGGCTCTGGTTTAGTGACAGAATGCTGACTAGCAATCAAAGCTTTAGGTTCACTTCCCTGAATAAATATATAAATAGATGAACAGAAAAAATTGATCAATCGAGTTCAGGTTAATCAGCTTGATACAGCTTCACACTGTGAATTTCAACTGAGAAACTATATATTTTTGTATCTCTTCATATGCATTTTAAATTGACTTTGAAATTTCTCACCTTTGGGTATCTCTTGTCCAGGAAGACACAAAGGTGACTGCTTGGAGGGACACTGCTTATCCTGAAAGTCTGGTTATTCTGGTAGATCCATCACACACCAGCTATGTGCTGGGGAATCATCCATTGGTTGAAATTTGTTAATGCCTTTGTGGAAATGAAGAGATGATTTTGTTTAAGAACTGAAGGTATTTAGAAAGCAAATAAATGGCGCAAATCAAGGTTTAAGTATTGAAGGATCCTGCTTGTTGGTTCCCAGTTGCTCAGCCCCAAAATAACCACTCAGAAACTGTATTAATTAAATCACTGCTTGGCCCATTAGCTTTAGCTTATTATTTGCTAACTCTTATATCTTAATTTAACCCATCTCTTTTAATTTGTGCATCACCACGAGGTTGTGGCCTACCAGCAAAGTTTCAGTGCATCTGTCTCCAGAGGGGCTACATGGCTTCTCTCTGACTCCGCCTTCCTTCTCCCAGCATTCAGTTTAGTTTTCCCCACCTAGCTAAGTTCTGCCCTATCAACAGGCCAAGGCAGTTTCTTTATTCACCAATGGTATTCACAGCATACAGAGGGCAATCCCACATCATTTAAATACCTAGCCTTTCTTCACTGTGAGACCTTTTGTGACTGGTATTTTTCTTTTCTCTGTATTGTCTGAGTCAAGCATTTAAGCTCCTTGGAGCTCACTTAAAATTCAATTTCTGAGGCCTGGTTATGGTCCCAAGCCTTCCTTTTAAATTCTTATAGGAGACTCCTGCAGGTGGTCTGTGGACCACATGCAAAGAAACATTGTTTGGACTCTTCATCAGTTAGGCCTGTGTGTGGATTTGCTGTTGTTGAATTGCATTTAAATTTGTAGCTGAGATTGTTAGTTACCCTCTCTAGATGTTTGAAAACACTGCTTAGAATCGGTGAAGAAGACAAAAAGGTACCTACTGCCCTTGAGCTCAGGGTTCAAGGCTGACAGTTAAGATGAATCAAGCAAACCAGACACTAGGCATGCTAATGTATGAAGAGTTTTGTTTTGTTTTCCTTGAACTATGGTAGTGGATTAAAAATTCTATATGCTGGATTAAGACAATTGATACAATTTATTTTTAAATTGGCAGGAAAATATAATTGCACTTGACATGGTATTTTTCCTTGTATATACAAAGCTGTCAGTTTTGTACCTGCTTTTATTTTTCCGACCATGTTACTGTTTGTTTTGTTGCATCATGGCTACATTATAATGTGTGTTAAGAGCTGGCTTCAAGAACAGAAAAAATCTGGATTCTCATCCACCCAGTACTAGTTCTGTGCTTGGAGATAAAAATCTATTTTCATTCTTTCTATCCCCCCATGTATGTGTGTCCTATGTGTGAGTATGGACACATGAATGATACATGTGTATGTCAAAGGTCAGCTTCAGGTTTCAGCCCTTGCTTTCAACCTTGTTTGAGACAGTATCCCTTTGTCATATGCTGGGTAGCTGATGTGGGAGTTACAGGGACTTTTCCTGTCTCTGCCTCCCATCTCTCAGGAGCCATGGGGCTGTCCTGCCTACGGCAGGATCTTTTTTAATGTCTCTTCTGAGGGTTCAAACCCAGGCCTTATTGTGTGTGCCACCAGTGCTTTACCTACCGAGCCATCTCCCTGGCTCCCATTTGTTTGCTTTTCTATACACTAGAAGTAGAGTTCTCCACCTTATCACACTGTGAGCTCAGAGATGATGCACGATGCAGGAAATACTCAGTAAAGAAGTGGCCAGCATAGTTAGGAAGTACTCAGTAATGCCAAAATTTAGTACGACTTTTCTCACGTTAAAAAGTCATTTCTTGAGCTAGTGAGTTGCCTCGGTAGGTAAGGTGCTTGCCAGAAGCCTGACATGTTGAGTTCATCTTCAGAACTGCAGAAACAGAAAGAATGAACTGACTCCACAGATTTGTTTTAAAAATCTCCATCGCTATCGTGTGCTTGTGGGTGGCACAAACATACACACAGTAGTACTATATATATATATGTGTGTGTGTGTGTGTGTGTGTGTGTGTGTGTGTGTGTTTGAATGTATATGGACATACATATACATATATTTAAAAGTTTTAAAACCATTTCTTAAAGTGAAAATAATATATTTGCAAGCAAGATCGTTTCTTAGTTTCAGCTACTCTGGGAAAGAGTCTAGAGCCGGGAGCAGCAGGGTCCTCCAGTCACGTCAGCTTCCCTGCGTTTTAGCATCCCTCTGAATTGTTTAGTTACTTCAGCATGAAGAGCACTGATTGTCCTGGGGTTTTGCATTGAAAGGAATGGAGTGACTTCTATTTATTCTTTCACTGGGTACAGGGGTACGGGGTGGGGGAGTGGGGGCACAGGTGGGTACAATGGAGATTGTATTTATCAATATCAACAAGTCCCGCATAATAGCATTGTGTTTGTGCTCCATTGGGCTTTAGAGAAAGCCAAACACTGAGAGGTCACCTTGAATTAATCATATTAACTTACAGAAGCAGGAGTCATTCATTCAATGTCAAAGTCAGAGCCCACGTTTTACTTTTTGTGTTTTTTAATTTATACTCAAAATGACACAACTCTGATTAAAATACTATTCTCATTTTGAAAGAATGTCTTACTGATGGAGAAGGATGAAATGAATTATGTATCTATAATGTGCATGGTTCCAGTACATTCTAGATTGTATTGTAAGTACTGCTGACATGTCTTTCATATAAGATGCATCACTACCACATGACCAGTTCCAGCTGTAAATGAACCTTTACATGCACATTAGGCAAACTTCATGGTCTTATTTTGCTTTTGATGAATTTAAGACCGGTAGTTCATAAATTGATTCTGGTTGAGGTGTCTAGGAGTTAAGAGTTAAGGCCTTAGTGCACTCAAGCGTTAGTTAGACTTTCTCACCTTAATGGACTTTTAAAACAGGAAGAAATGGTTCAGGTTATAATGAGGTTTAATAGCTGGGTTTTATTGAGTCAATGAAATATTCCTAAATTATTGCAAAGTATTAAAGTTAGCAGGCTAGTACCCTTCATCGCTTACACAGGTTGGTCCTTGACTTTCTGTAAAAGATGTTGACAGCAATCTTATATCATTCCTACAGGGGAGAAAAAACTGTTTTCATTTTTCTAAAGAAATGATAATATGAGAAGCTACATTTAGTCTCTGCAGAATACATGTGTCACTGTGTGAATCTTCTAGAGCTTACTGGGCATGTCTTTAACTGTGTAACAATGCCTCCCTCTGGTGGTTTGACTTCAGAGACGTTGTTTTTATCATTTGTTCTCTGGGGGATTTATCCTTCCCTCCCCAAACCTAGTTCCTCCCTGCAGTCTGCTATTCTGAACTAACCATAAGTGTGTTCCTTTACTTCTTCCAGCTTTACCTAGATTGCAAGAGCAGGGGTGTCGATGTGTTCTTAGCCAATTGCACAGGTAAGAGTGTGTCGTCAGCTAACATCAAGTGATGGCCTCTGCTGTCCCACATGTCTTCACAAATCTTGTGCTTCCCTGCAGCATCCTTGATAAAAGCAATGACACACTGTGGAGACCTAGACACTGAGAGACCGATTTTTTTTGACTCAGTACCTGCTGCAATAAGTATCATCCAGTCAAATAAGGTGAGTTGGCTACATTAGCAAGCTGTAAGGAAAACTAGCCTATACAATCAAGGGTTTTGGAATATTATAGTAGTTCCCTCCCTACTGATACCAAAAAATCATGAATAGTCCTTTCTTTTGCATCTGACAATTTGCTGTAAGTAAAGGAATGATTCTATTCCACTTTGTAGACAAGTTCTGAACAATTGTTAAATAATTGGGACCCTCTAATGTTGTCATGGATTAGAGAATCTGATGTCACCTATCAGGTGCAGATTCTTTGCTTTAATGGCCTTCCAAGATCCACTGTCCTGAATGTTGATCTTGGCTTTCTCCAATGCACAAATACTAAATATAAATTTTAAAATATATTTTTATGTTTAGGTAGTTATGTCATTATGTTCATTTATGTTGTTATCTTTTGAAATATTTACAGAGTCTAGTGGTCACATGGCTTCAAGAACACAAATTACTGTGCAATATTGGGCCTTTGGGTTTAGTTTTACAATGAATCTGAGAGCTGTGGTTTCCTGCAATTTTCCTATAATTTTTGTATCATTTTTGCCTTCTAACTAACAGCATTAGTGCTTCCCCCAATGAGCTTTGTCATCTTCAGTCAGAACAATATGTAGTTCCCAAATAATAACTGTCATTATTAACATTTATTAAGTACCTACTGTGTTCTAGAGTATTCTAAAAGGCCATGCTCATGTTAATTAGGTAAATTTGCCACTGCATATAAGGTAGATCCTCTCATTTAGCCAGTTTTTAGAACCTGGAAGTGGTGTGGAAAGTCCTTCTGTATGTGTTGCTTTCATTGGTTAATGAATAAATCTGTTTCAGCCAGTGGCTTAGCAGAATAGAGCTAGGTGGGAAAATTAAACTGAATGCTGGGAGAAGGAAAGCGGGGTCTAGAGAAGCCATGTAGCCTCTGCCAAAGACAGGCACCTGCCAGAACTTTACCCAGTAAGTCACAGCCATGTTGCAATACACAGATTAATAGAAATGGGTTAGTTTAGAATATAAGAGTTAGCCAATAAGAAGCTAGAGCTAATGGGCCAAGCAGTGATTTAATTAACATAGTTTCTGTGTGGTTATTTCGAGTCTGGGCAGCCGGGAATGAACAAGCAGCTTCCACCAACAAGGAAAACCAAGCACAAAGGAGGTCACACCATTTGGCTTGTGATGGTCAGTCACGGCCCTTGGGTTTGGAGCCTCCTTCCACACTGCTGTGCTCTTACACCTCTGAGATGTCCATTTTCATACCACGACCTGTGGCTGGCTTCTGCTACTGCCGTTCTTCCACTGTAGTACCGAGTAGGGGATGTGTGAGTGATGCGTGCTTATTTCTTCCTCTTTCAGAATCTGAGCAAGGTCAGTGATCACAGCGAAGTCTGAGGCCCACACGATGAAGTGCACATCTCAACTTTAGCAACTGTCCCAAAGAGGCCGGATATTGGCATTTTGCACAAATATTGGTGTATGGATGTTGTATATGACCTCTATTCCAATGAGAATGATATGAGTTAGCAACTGTATCGCCAGTGACCAAGGCTTGCTGGCCCCTTATTTTTCTAATCTTTCTTAATAAACAGATTCATTTAGTTATTTTATATAGGTATCATTATGCATGCAGCTTTAGTTTACTAAATAGTAAAGATGCATTTATTTCCTTTTATGAGAGCATTTTGTATGGTCTTATTTCTATTTTGTTGTAAGCTAACAAATGGAGGAACACTTTGATCAGAAGTGGTTTGAACTATTTATAAGCCATTTGTAAAAAAAAAAAATAAGATCATGAAACTAATACATAAAAAGAAGTTAGCAAATGTGCCGTTTTCCCATAGTTTTTACTCCAAAGATATTCACACATCAGTAAGATAAAGTATCGCCATCTGCAGTGAAGAATGAAATCCACAGAAATAAAGTCATTGGAACAAAAGACAAACTGGAAGACAGAGATGCCAATATTCATCCACATCATCACTCTGGCAGTGTTCTTGTGTTCAGCGATGCTTTGTGTGTGGCAGAAAACAACTGAGCTTTTGCCATTAGTCTGCTTCATTGTGAGCACTGGAAGCCTTTTGGGTGTCCCGTCGGACAGCTCTCCTCTATGCAGAGGCACATGGAAGATGTTCTGCCTGTGGCCTTATTTTTATCGCAATCAGAGACTATGAGAATTTAACATCTAATATTTTTCAGATAGGCTCTTTTAGATGACAAAATATTGTGAGTTTAGTGGTTTTATGCCGTTTTGATACAAGATCATCTTTAGAAATTGTGAATTTTCTATTTGAAAGACACCAAGTCAATAAAATGTAATCGGTTATTTATCTTTACCAAGATAGATAGATGTAATCGGTTATTTATCTTTACCAAGATAGATAGATGGATAGATAGGTAGATAGGTAGATAGATACATAGATAGATGATTGATAGATAGATGACAGACAGACAAATGGCAGATGGGTCTCCCTCGTATATTTCCATTTTCTTTTGTTAGAGGTAAACTTGGATGTAATTATCTGTAAATTTATAAAAATAACAGGATAATTGGAAACACTAAGAGACAGATAGAAGTCTAAACATTTTTATGCTTGTATATTTTATTTTATTTTTAATTATATACAAGTGTTTGATCTCACAATTTTCCAACACATTAACTTACATAAGAAGTCATAGATTACAATTATGCTTTATTCTTAATGGCATTTGAACTATTCTAGAGAGTAACACTATCAAAAAAGCCAGGTACTGCAAAGGGAGTTTGAAAATCAAGTTAAAAATAGAAATTAAAAACTGGCCACCTAGTGGTACTCAAGTGTTGTGGGAGGCCACTTGTTTGTTCCCAGCTGCTCAGCCCTGAAATAATCACGCAGAAACTATATTATTTGCCATACTGTTTGGCCAATAGCTTAAGCATATTTCTGGCTAACTCATATCTTAAATTAACCCATCTCCATTAATCTGTGTATTGCCATGAGGCTGTGACTTACCGGGTAAAGTTCTGGCATCTGTCTTCAGCAGAACTACATGGCTTCTCTCTGACTCTGCCTTCTTTCTCCCAGTATTCAGTTTAGTTTCCCCCACCTAGCTCTACTCTATCTTACCATAGGCCTAAGGCACTTTCTTTATTAACCAGTGGTATTCACAGCATACAGAGGGGAATCACACATCACTCAAGGGCATCTGTAAGAACAAATCCTAATTCCTGTCCAAGTGACATATTGAAATATAACTCAGCAAGTGTGTGGTAAGCATTCATATGATCCCTAATTTTAGCATCTCAGTTTTTGGTAAGATGAGATAATATAATTAAGATACCAAAAATAGTGTTCTAAATTTTCAAGGTCATTTTAATTTTTACTGACACAAACTGAACAGAGCAGTATTGGTTCCCAAAGCCACAGTCTCTTCATTGTTAATCTGGTTAGTAATAAGGCAGGTGACCACTGCTTATCAATATGGTTCCAAGAGGAGATCAAGGGAGAGCTACAAATAGCTTCCTTGTTAAAAGAAGTTTTATTCTGTGTCATCTATTTACATTGTTCTAAACATGGATGGTTGTGGTATTCTCTATCTTCAATCCATTGATCCCTGCCATATAATCACGAGGCATGAAAAGCCAAAAAAGAAATATATTATGCTACATATAAATTGATATTTTGCTATGAAAGTTTGGCCTATAATTGAGCTCATGAATTATAGGCATTTTAAATTTGTTGTAGACTATGGGCCATTGCTGACATTAAAATCATTACAGCTAATTGTTGGATGATTTGTTCTCTTTCATGGTTAGTGCTGAGACAGTATTGTTTGAGAAATGGCGTATGAGTGCATTCAAGTATTTATAGTATAAGTTTAATTCATACAAAAGTTAACACCATTAATTTCAGTGTCAAATATTAATGTTATATTCAAAAACAAAGACGATCAAATCACACACTGTGTTAAGTCTACTTGCTATAGTTTATTTCAAGACCACGATGACTGTTTGCCCATAGAAAGTCTCTTGAATTAAGTTCTGAGAGTCTGAGAGCTGAACATAAGTTTTAGACAGACAGTGTCTATTTCAAAAAAGAAGCAGAGAACAGAGAAGCCACAAGACTGCTCCTCTGTTGCGATGTTTCTGTCAGCACACTGACCTGTTCTTGTGGGCGATCTCATCTTTATATGGTAAACTCCTTCCACAGTACTTGCTATAGTAAAGTAGCATTAAAAAACAAAACTGACCTGTACAGGTGTTGTGAGCCTAATATGGCAGATATGAAATATGTAACCAGGAAAAGACTGTTAACATTTATGCAAATTAAATGCCCTTTAATTTTGCCATTTGTCTTCCATTTTAAAGGTTATTTGCCCTCAATTATATAATTTCAGCATTATAAAGTTTAGCTTAAACTACTTTGCAATAATTTATTTGACAGATCTCCCATGCAGTGTGATGAGGAGAGAGATCTTTCTTTTTTAATGAATACATTGTGTTAATATTGCATATGAGTAATGCCTTGCATTTAATGGTTGTTGAAATATGTTGGTATGTTGCTGAACATACACACACCTCTGAAATGCCAATTTTATGTTCTGTGGGTTGATCCAATTCAGTACCAAATATGCTTTTTGGCAGTGAGTTTGTTGCCAGATAGGTTTCAAAGAGGGAGTTAAGTGGTGCTTTCTCAATCCAAAGACGTAGTTAGGGATCATGTAGTCCAATATGCTGCACTTATTTTTATATTTTCCATGCACTTAATTATTGTTTTTTATAATTATTTGTACTAACTCAGCATGTAGCAACCAATTTACATGGAAATAAATTGAAATACGATAAGAACATTTTTTTTGTGGGTTTGTGTCTATCATTTCAGAGTATTTACTCCCCTGCAAAGCAAATCATACACATTGCTTTCTTGCCCTGACCACAGAATAGTATGTATTGGAAATTCTTGGAAGTGTTCCTTATTCCTAGCAATTTGTTCTTACAAAGTTCCAGTCTGGGTCTACAAATGTCAGTGTCTTGATTTATGTGCTGCTGAATGGGGCATGTTTTTTTCTGTTGTTGTTTCTTCTTTGGTTTTAGTTTTTATGTTTTTGCTAGTACTATAATTGCATAACATTGTTGTGCCAGGCTTCTAATTTTTTAGTCCTAATTTTAATTGGTATCTGTCTTTTATTCTCTACTTGTGTTCTTTGCTATGTGCTTTTGTCCTTCCTCAGTTCTGAGGCTGAGTTCAACTTTAATGGACACTGTTCAAAAACAAGAAAATAAAGCCTTGTTTCCTTATTCATTGGAGACATAGTAGAGAATAAATCAGAAAAACAAAAACATCCCTGCCCTCCAGTGTTTGTATTCTAACCAGGGCTTCATAAAATAAATAGGATGTGTTTAAAACATTTCTGTTGTGAGTTGGATGATAATATGCCAAGAACATGATTGAATGTACCTCCAGATGTTAGACACCCTCCGTAGGTGGATGGCAATACAAATGGGAGTGTCTAAACAGTCAGTGTGGATTACTGTGACCAGGTTGACAGGCTTAGATGCTGTGTGGTCTTCCTCACAGTGCCTGAGATGGGGCATCCAGGATGAAGGTAGCTGATATGATTTGCGGATCTCTTCTCTTGTAGGCTTGGGGATAGTAGAAAGGGAAAAGCCCTCAACATTTCTTCGTATAATGACCCATCCTCATGACACCAAGTTTAACTTTACCTAAGTCCCTATAGATATTATTTCCAAGTAGAATTCAATGCACAGCTTCATTCTTTTGGCATCTCCTGTATTTGTGTTCCCCTTAAATTTAAAAATGTATTCATTAAAACTCTGTGACCCAGAGGTCTTACCTCTGTCTAGCACTAATTCTAAAGTCTGACATCCAAAGTTTTATCTAAATGTTATCTTAGTCATATGTGGCTCAGAATTCGAAGTGTGATTTATTTCTTCAACAAATTTCTAACCAGCTACACACCTGTGCCAAATGCAAGCTATATACTCTCCAAATACAGTAAGAGAACAATCAGAGGAAGGGATATCTCATCCAAGCAGAGGAAGGGAACAATAGGCACCAATCAAGAAAAAAAAAAAAAAACCAACAAACCCAGCATGCCAAATGCTCTAGATTCAGGTTCATTAAATTGTTTTAAAGTATTTATTCATTTATCAGTTTGTGTGTGCATGTGTATATGTTCAAGTGTGCATGAGTGTGTGTATGCATGAGAGAGGCAGAAACAGAGACAGAGAGACAGAAATTTGGGGAGTTGGTTCTTTTCCTTCTACCACGTGGATTCCAGGGATTGAGTTCAGGTTGTTAGGCTAGGCAGCAAGGACCTTTATCCATCAAGCCAGCTTTGCATCCCAGATCCATTAAATCTTAAATTGTGAAAATTATCTTCTATAGTCGTTGATTCTCCACATTCTGGACCCTCTAGAGTGGAAGCCTTGACTCCAAATCTCCACAGAGCTGCTCCCAAATCCCGTGACTCTACAAACTATCAGAACATGGGAAGTCTCCCACAGTTCCCACTGAACCACCACTGTCTCTTTCAGTTTACACTGGCGGTGTGAGTGTTGGTGTGACTCAGTTTCTACTCCTGCTGAAGTGACAGATTAACTTCATAACAGTCAGTGGGGGCCATTTTATGTCCCCATCAGGTTTTTGTCCCACTTCCTCCAAGAACTGATTGGGCAGAGAGGAGTACAAATAGGGCATTGCTTTATTGTCAGTTTAGGATCAACAACTTCTAAACAGACTTGGGACCTAAATGAGACAGGTTTGAAGTTGCGGCAGCAGCAGCTTGCTAGCCAGGAGCTGCTGTAGCTCTGAGAAGCATTACAACTCAAGAGCACTGAGGGCTTGGGAGCACTCAGACTAAAAGTGGTCCCTTGCGCAGGGAGTTTGTGGTCATTAACAGAAAAATCGGGCTTCCACTCTCAGAAGCGATGGGTCTTAGACGCAGCTGTGCGGACAAGCTCCCTCCTGCAGTATGGTTTCCGATGTTCAAGGAGGATTTTTGTTGGCTGTGGCAGGAAGAACTCCATCATTCTGCAGCTGCGAGTGGGGTCCAGGCATCTGTCTAGGTGGAGCTCCCAACCCAGGGCAGAAGCTTCAAGTGCTATGGACAACCTGATTGGCTGACTGTCGGTATGTAAATAAGGTGAAAATAGTGACAGCCGGGGTCTCCAAAGCTGGGCATAGGAGGAAGCAGGAAAAACAGAATTACCAAAAGTTGTTAGAAGTTAACAGTCAGATCCAGAAGTCGCTGTCTTTGCCCGGGTAGGAACTCCAGGGAAAGTGTCCATCCATGGTTACTGAGGCAAATTTGCAGGCTAGTACAGCTTCTGACTGCTAGATTCAGCTCTCACTGTTTCGAGGTTAGAAAGACACAGTCAAGGTGCAGGCCAGTTTGACTTCTGGTGAGTGCTTTCCTCTTGGTCTGCAGTAGATGCTTTCTCTGAGCGTCCGTTTGTGGAAGACCTGATTCTTATGTACTAGATTTTCTTGTATGTACACTAATTTTCTGAGATTGGGGACTCGAACTCACGACCTGGTACGATCTTGTCAGCCCCACGTCCATATATAGACACAGTGAAGAGCTGGATTTCCACATATGAACTTTGAAAGAAGAAAAAAGTCCACAGCAAAGAATTACAAATGTTCTACACATTATTAATTTCCCTTTGTCATTCCAACAAAACACAGAGTTATTTGTCACTGAAAGTTGCCCTTACTCCTGTAAATAACCTCCTCTCCGTGCTCCTATAAGCACTCCTAATAAAATTCATTAGGTTATCAAAAAAAAAAGCTAAATAGACATGAAATGGGACGACTAGTAGGAAAGACGGAAGGGCCAGGGAAGCAAGAGAGCTGGAAAATCTCATAGGGGATGATACATTCAAAATATATTACATACACTGTATGAAAATCTCATAGGGGATGATACATTCAAAATACATTGCATACACTGTATGAAAATCTCATAGGGGATGATACATTCAAAATATATTACATACACTGTATGAAAATCTCATAGGGGATGATACATTCAAAATATATTACATACACTGTATGAAAATCTCACAAGGAAACACTATTGTCCATAACTAATATATGTTAATTAAACATAATGAAAATGGGTATTTCCATCTATATGATTTTATATAAGAATACAATAGTTGATCCTGGGGGTCTACTTAAAACATTCTGGTATGAGAATTAGAAGTTCAAAGCTTGCCTAGGCTATAGAATGACTTCAAGTCCATTCATGGCAGCTTCTTGACTCCTTACTCAAAAAAGTAAGCAGTGATGTAAAATCAAATTTTAAAAACATCAATTTGAAAAAAAAACTGTTCACGAGTGGCTACACACACTGAGGATTTAAAGTAGAACTGATTGTTTATCATATATGAAAGTTTGATTTTTTATAAGATTACCTTTTGAGATAAATAATAAAGTGACTGATCCTTTCTTTTTTTAAATTTTTTATTTTTCCATTCAAAAATTGACCCTTCCTCCCCTTCTCCCATTCCCCTCCCGCTCCCCCACTAACCCTCCTCCCTCCCACTCCATCCTTAAGAGAGGGCAGGGTACCCTGCCCTGTGGGAAGTCCAAGGCCCTCCCCCCTCCAACCTGGCCTAGGAAGGTGTGCATCCAAGTAAACTAGGGTCCCAAAAAGCCAATACATGCAGAAGAGACAGGTCCCAGTGCTATTTTCGATGGCTTCTCAGTCTGTCCCCATTGGCAGCCACATTTAGAGAGTCTGGTTTTGATCACATGCTCGTACACTGAGACAGTGTGCCTGATCTAATGGGAGCTCACCAAATCCAGCTTGACCGGGACTGAACGAGCATGTGATCTTTCTTGATAGCAGCAAAACGCAGCCTGCCAGTAAAAGAAATAGCTGAGA
>PVIU01022912.1:0-28469 GCA_004026605.1 Ondatra zibethicus | reverse complement strand
AAGCCCTACTGCCTCTCTGTAGCTGCTGTTCCATTGGGCTGGGGGTGGAGAAGAATGTCACTGCTTAAGTGCCACACACTTTTCTTTTCACAACCAAGATTCAGATTTTTTCCATACAGTTTTTATTGGCTGCAGACCTTTGGGACAGTTCTCTTAGGCTCCCACTGATTACTTTAAGAGCCCTGGCAGCACTGGCTGCTCTTCCAGAGGACCCAGGTTCAATTCCCAGCACCCACATTGCAGTTCACAACTGTCTGTAGCTTCAGTTCCAGGGAATCTAACACCCTCACATAGACATACATGCAGGCAAAACAGCAATGCACACAAAATAAAAATAAGTTATTTTAGAAAATGTGTTTCATACCTTTCACTTCCCGTTTCATTGGGAAAAGTCTACGACGATCTTTGCCCTCCCATTTTGGATATCACACATTCTCTCTTATGTTTTGTTCATTTTCTTTCTTCTTTCTTTATGGCCTGGCATGGAACTCTAGTGCTGCCTATGGGTAGTTGTCATGGAAATTTAATATCTTCCTTAAAATTAGAGGAGTCGTGTTTCTTTCCCATTGGACCCTTAACCTCTTATGGTAGGTGTTGGGGACTATTTTTCCCCACCTTTGGCTTATGGTAGGTGTTGGCGCTGTCCTCCCACCTTTGGCTATCTCACTTTTGTTGTATCTAGGCTCCACGTTTTGACCTGATGTTCTGGAAACATTGTTGCAATTATGAACGATCTCCTTGGTTCATATATTAGTTCTGTTTTCATCCCACTGGCTGTAAACTGGCTTCTGTAAAGTAGCACATAGACCATCTTGCTCTGGTGCTGTCCTCTTTAGAGCAGGCTCTTGTATTTGTTTATTCCTGTCATGGGCTGAGACTGTCGTGTTACAATTCTCTGAAGAAATGGCATGTTGGAGTGAAGATACAAAGGGTTAGTTGACAGCCCAGCCCCCATGGGCGCTTACTTTGAGGCTACTTTACTGAGGTAGGTATCTGGTAAGGACAGTCAAGACCATAAGTGAAAACCTATTGGAAGTAAAGGGTAGAGGGTCAGGCCTGAAGGAGCCATTTTTAATGTGTAGTTTCGTCGCAGGCCTTCATAAGACAGAGCTTTCCTTGCGGAAATGGAAATGAATGGATGTGTGCCATGCCTGAGGAAGTGCTGCATGGACATCGTGTTTGAAAAGAGCTGTTTGTAAAATGAATTAGAGCAAGACATAAATTCAATGTTATTCAGGTTGTTTAGTCTCAAAGTCGCGATCCTGGGGAGTTTGTTCCTTTAATGATCCAATGTGTAAATTAAATTTTCTGAAAGCACACTCATTTCTAAGCATTAATTTGAAACTCATTTTAATTGTTTCACAATAGTCTCTCTATCCCTCCCAACTTCAGGGAAAACCCAATTGTCTTGTAACATGCTTTATAGAGTTTGATCTCAGTGGCTTACGATGGAAAGGATTTTTTTGTTTATTTATGGGTGTGTGAGGGTGCACATGACACCGTGTGCATGGGAAGGTGAGGGGCCCGACTCAGGCCATCTGGATTGGTCACAAACACATTTATTTCCTTGATGAGCCCTGTTACCTGCCTGATGGGGGAAAGTAGTTGAACATACAATGGCAATGGTGTTTCCATGTTGGAGTGCGTGCCTGGCTTTGCTATTCTATGCAATTGTTTGTAAATTTTAGCTGTTAGTTGTGAATTGAGCAAACGTTTGTTTAGATGCTTTCCTTTCCCTTGTAGGCAGCAGGAGCAATTCGGCCTCTGGTGTCTACTGTCATCAGTCCCTCTGCTGACGGCTGCTTAGACCACTCACTGGACCGCGCCAAGCACAGGGCCAGTGAAATGCCACAGGCTTTTCTCTTTGATGTGATCTATGAAGCATATCAACAGGTAAGAATCTGGGCTTTCCAAAAGCTGCTGTTCTGTTGTGCTGGAAGAGGCAGGCTTCTGGTATCATGCCTCAGACACAGAAGTCTTGTTTTGTTTACCTTTATTTTACTTTTTGTTTCTTGAGACAGAATCACATAAACCAGTCTGCCCTCAAACTATCTATGCCACCAAGGCTGTCCTTTGGCTCCTGTGCTGTTGTTATAAGCATGACTCATTGCTCCTGCACTGGTCTGTTTCTGTATCTTTTTCCCTGCTTGCTGACCACCATGGTTTGAGTGACTCTTGTGTTTGATGTTGGACTGAAACCTCTGAAATCATGAACAAAATAATTCCTTCTTCCCTTAAGTCATTCTGTCAGGTATTTTGTCAGACCCATAGAGCATGATTATGACAACTGGGATGACTTAGTGTAGTATGATGCTCTAATATTTCAAATGGATTTGAAGGGAAAATTGGGAAAATTCTCCCAGTAGATTGAATATCAACTATCAAAGATAGGGAAAAGTCATTGGCCCAAAGATTTACTCCGAGGCGTTAGGATACAGTTTTCTGTTTCGGAGATGGGAGGGGAAGACTTTAGGGGTCACTTGCAAGCATGTGGTTCTTTCTAGGCACAGGATTGTGAGAGTTTAGGAAGTGCAGTAAAGAATAGAGTCTGCCGCTTGTAGAACGCAGAATCTTTACTTGTCCCTGGGATGATGCTGAATGCTCTTCTTCCATCTTGATTCTCCCTCTTTTATTGTTTTATAACTTGGGATCAGTTCTCAAGTCAACTGTGCATGCAAACATTAGTCATTTAAAACTGCCTAGGAATCTCCTTTTTCAAGGCAGAAGACTCCAAAATGGGAGAACTAAGGTGTTTTCAATGGATTCTAAGTTTCCAGCTTTTTCAACCTTCTCTTCCAGAATCCTGGAGTGGAGCCTAAAAGTCTTTAGTCATTTCCCCAAGTTTTTCAGGGCCTTTCATTGTGTAAACAGAGTTAGAACTTTTGTGTCCTGACTGCATGGTCCCAAATAACCACACAGATACTTATATTAATTACAAACTGTTTGGGCTATAGTTCAGACTTATTACAAACTAGCTCTTACATCTAAATTAACCCATTGCTACTAATCTATGTATTGCCACATGGCATGGCTTTTACTGGTCTGTTGACATCTTGTTTGTTGGGCGGATGCTTTCGTGTCTCTTGACTCCGTCCTCCTCATCCAAGTCCTCTATTTGGTTGTTCTACCTAACCCTCTCCTGCCTGTCTATTGGTCAAAAAGCTTTCATTATTAACCAGTGGGAACTGTACACACTACAGTGCATAGAAGCATCCCAAAGGCTGTCATTCTGTGTTGAGGAGCAATCACAAAATCAAATTATTTCCTTTAAGCAGAAGCAATATGGGAACCAAATTACCACTTGTTTCAGGATGACAGTTTTGATGTACAAAATCCTGTAAACAGAAGCAGATTGGCTTTGTGAATGTCCAAAAGTCTTTCAGCACCAGGCAGAAAGATGGTATTGACTAGAGCTTGGGTGATGACCAATTAGACGACAGTTTGATAGAGACCATGGGCTCTGCACACTTTTGTTCCCTTTCTGTGAAATCATAGAACCTATGCTAACATCCATAAGAACAGCGCTTACTTCCCAAGCCAGGGTTACCTAATTATGGTCAATTAGAGACACAAAAAGAATGACCAAAACCTTTGCTAGGTTTTGTGCAACAGTGGAGAAGGGTGATTCATTTAACTTTAAATGCTGAATATTTAATATTTCATCATTTAAGGCCTGAATATCTATGCTTAAATTGTCATGTGACCGTATATTCCTGTAAGGTGATTAGGAATCTAACACCAGTTAAACTGAGCATAATTAACATAAACAGGAATGGTATTCTCTTCCTAGTTAGCAAAGTAAAACACAGGATCAGGTGCATTATGCCAGGTATGTCTTAGCAGTAACAACCGCCATCAACAGAGACAATGTATCAAGGAACAACAGTTCTTCAGTCACACCCTCCCTGTAAGACTTCACCAGCTCTTTCCCTCAGTCCCTAGTTCCCTCATCTGAGTCACTGTTGGTAGATTCTGTTCTTGGCTCGATGACTCCACCGCCCTATTCAGTTTTTTTTTCTTCAGGCTAAGCCTCTGTAGATACCCATGAGCCTTTCCTTTCACCTCCACAGATTGAGTCCATCTTTCAGGTGTCCACATTGGCTTTTCAGAACCCTGAGGAAACACACAAACAGAGCCCCAGCTCTAGTGAGTGCTGGATCTGGGCCATTCCATTCACCAGATATGCCATCTCTCCAAAGGATCATGAGCCTGAATTGTTATTTTATTGTGTGGGAGGATCCAAAATGCTCATCTGTAGCAGTAAGGCCAAACTTAAAATTTGGCTGAGCCTTGCCCAAATTAAAAAAAAAGTATATAGAATAGAAAATAAAATATAAAATAGAACGGGTAGCCATACTGCCCCTTTCTCCCTTCTTTATTTTTAGATAACATTTAAGTTGTTCAGTGGTTCTTTTCCCAAAAGATTGACTTTGAGGGTTATGCGCAACACCTGTGATGTGGCTTACATCTTACTGTTGGCAAAATTCCTGAGAAGGCAGAGTATGCAGGAACACTGTCTGTTTTTAATGTTCCACAAGGGCCTAGAGTAGTAACAGCTCTTCTTAAAGAGGTGATAACACCCTTAGCTGTTTCTCCTGATAGAAGAACAGCAAAATTGATCAATGAATAGGTATCCACAATGATGTGAACGCATTTCAGCCTACCAAAACTAGCGACATGAGTACCATATATGTGCCAAATATGATTTGGCAATAATCCGCAGGGAGTTAGGGCAGAAGAAGGAAGAGTCATGATATTAACTTTTACACATGGATTACTGAAGCATTATTTTGATGAAAGCATACATGAGATTCTCATGCTTCCTTTAGATTGTTAGTTTCTAGGAGAAGAGATAGGGAAACAAGGACATATGCCTTGGTATTTCCTCAGACAGAGGTCTTGGAAGATTAGAATGCAAACTAACATCTGCAATTCCTGCTGAATTAATTGTAATAAATCACAAATAGAGGTTTCTGATTAAGTGATCTGTGCTGCTTCTAGACACCGTACTGCCAAGACCATGCACTGGGAATCAGAATTTAAGTCTAGAGGTTGAGGGTGGGTGGCATCACAAGGTGACATAAATCATACACAATTCTGTCTACTGTACAGAAACACTTGGATGAGTTGAAATGAGCGAAGTGTGTCTAGAAACTGGGGCACCTTCCCGTCTTCTGTGGCATCTGTATGCGCTGCCTGTGCAGAGGGTATTGGATGAAGCTGTGACTGGTAGGAAATAGGGTACCATGTTTGGATGTCAATCAGCCAAGTTTGCTGGAAGGAAAATGAATATCAACTTGAAAGGGATATATGGCCAAAGCCAGTTCCAAGTCACCAAAGTATTCAACAAAAGTTCCAACTGTTTTGTGTCATAAGGAATACAGCTAAAGGGCTAATCCAAGTTTTACTTCCACAAACGTCTTTTAGCACTTTCTTATTTTTAGCAGAAAGCAGAATATTTTCTACGTAGTGTGTGGAAAGCAAGGGGAGCAGAATATTTTCTATGTAGTGTGTTGAAAGCACGGGGAGCAGAATGTTTTCTATGTAGTGTGTTGAAAGCACGGGGAGCAGAATGTTTTCTATGTAGCGTGTGGAAAGCACGGGGAGCAGAATGTTTTCTATGTAGCGTGTGGAAAGCACGGGGAGCAGCGCTCTAGCTCTCCTTAAAGGCTGGGCACAGGCGAGGCACCGCCTGCCCTTTGAGGGCTGTAGCCAGAGTGAACCCTTGAAGGCCCAGTGTCAGCACAGAGGCTGACGTGAGTCATTAGTATCTCCTTTCTTTCTAAAGGACAGATGGCAGTCTGGCATGTAGCATTAACATTCTCATACACCAGTTGCTTGACAGTAATCACTCTTGCCTCTCCATCAACCATCAGGCCACAGACTACCTGCAAATGACGAGAAACAAAATTTTGATATGGTTCATCAGGTTCCTGTCTAATTCTATACAATTCCTGTCTTTCTGCCATGCTTGCAGTGCAAAGCATGGGTTTGTCCATAAGTCTCAGGCTGATATGTGACCTGTTGTTGAGCATCACTGTGCATGCCTTCTCTGGATAGTGTTTCAAAAGGTATGGGCATATTATTTCATTGACTTCTAATAGCTTGGTCCTGACATCTTTCTGAACTGTCCAGTTTTCCACAGTAAATATTCACCTCCAGTGGGACAAGCTTTAGTCAAGGTTTTCCAGTCAACAAAAGCATCCCCAGAAATAGAATCAAGACAAGACAGTGTTACAGAGGAGCTGGTCCATATTGCACACAAGCTTGCCTAAGGTCCTTAAGAGTCTTAAGTGAAGTAGGTATATAATTGCTACCTCACTGTGCCAGGTTATTAGGATGGAGCATTGCACTCACTGGGAAAAGAGAAAACCATTCCATCTTCTCTCCCTTTTCCCCGGAACAGAATCTCTTGCCTGGGAGACCTGGACCATGACATCAAAGGAATCAGTTCTCTTAAGGAGGGTGAGGCCCCTCCCCAATAACTTCAGCAAGAAGTTTCCTCCATGCTGTGTGTGTTGCTTGCCTCGTGGCCCTTTCCTTGCATCATTACTGTAATATGTCCAGGGTTGCTCTGGCCTTCTGCTTTGTAGAAGGATCCTTGTGATTGCGAGAACCTATGTGAGTAGTTCAGGATAATTTTCTATGTCATGATTGCTAAATTAACCACCCTTTTACCATCTGTTAACAGATTATAGTGATTAAGGCATGGGCATGGTTGTACGGGGAAACGTTGTACAGCATTGTACACAAGATGAGGAATAATTAGCTGAGGGGAAAGATGATTGGTCAGATAGCTAAGCAGGTTATATCCCAGAAATATTGAAGGAAACATTCAGAATAATGAGACCATTGTCCTGAGTGATGGACAAGTATTTATGGGAAATGTTGAAAGAAATATTGAAGCAAATATTCAAAATGATGGGAACATTGTCCTGAGTGTTGAACAAATATTTATGGGAAATATTGAAAGAAATAGTGAAGGAAATATTTGGAATGATGGGACCTTGGGAAAATGTGTCCATGAATCTTATCAAATTGCTGAGATCACTATTGATTGAGGATAATGGTGTACATGAAAATATAGTTTAAATTAATTTTAGAAAGAATAGAGGTTCAGTTTGAGGAAGCATATTGACACATTTGAGCAAGACATGAGGTTGGTAGCTTCAAGCAATTTTATTTTTATTTTTTATTTTTTTTGCAGTTAAAGTAATTTATTTGTTTTCCTTTTTTATTACTTAAAAAATATCAATCCAAATTCCCACTCCTTCCCCTCCTCCCAGTCCCCTCCCAAGATCCTTTCCCCCACCCCTCCAACCCTAAGAGAGTGCCATGCAGCCTGCCCTGTAGAAAGTCCAAGGCCCTCCCTACTACGTCTAGGTTGAGCAAGGTTTACATGCAAAGATAATAGGATCCCATGAAGCCAGTATATGCAAGTAGAGACACATCCCAGTGTCACTATCAGTGGCCCCTGAGTCTGCCCCAGCTGTCAACCCCCTTCAGAGGGGCATGGTTGTTCCCATGCTCGTTCACTACCAGTCCAGTTGGAGTTGGTGAGCTACCATTAGCTAAAGCAAACTGTCTCAGTAGATGACCCCCTCATGGTCTTGAATTCCTTGCTCATACTCTCACTCCCTCCACTCTTCAACTGGACCTTGGGAGCTCAGTCCAGTGTTCCGATGTGGGTCATTGCCTCTGTTCCCATCTGTTGTTGGATGAAGGTTCTATGGTGATATTTAAGATAATCATCAGTCTGACTACAGGGTAAGGTCAGTTCAGACACCCTCTCCTCTATTGCTTAGGGTCTCAGCTGGGTTCATCTCTGTGGGTTCTTGGACGTTTTCCTAGAGCCAGGTTTCTTGCTAACTCCATAATGGCTCCCTCAATCAAGATATCTCTTTCCTTGCTCTCATATCTGTCCTTCCTCCCTCTTGACCATCCCATTCCCTCAAGTTCTCTTCAACCCCCCTCTTCCCCCCCAACCCCCTTCCTGCTCCCAAATTTTTGTCTGATTCTAATTTTCAGGTGGGTCTATATATGTTTTTCTTTGGGTTCACCTTATTACTTAGTTTCTCTAGGATCCTGAACTATAGGCTCATTGCCCTTTGTTTATAACTAGTATCCACTTATGAGTGAGTACATACCATATTTGTATTTTTGGGTCTGGGTTACCTCACTCAGGATGATATTTTCTAATTCCGTCCATTTGCATGCAAAATTCAAGATGTCATTATTTTTTACTGCTGAATAGTACTCTAATGTGTAGATGTGCCACACTTTTTTGACCAATGGAATCAAATTGAAGACCCGGATATTAATTCACACACCTGTGAACACCTGATTATTGACAAAGAAGCAAAAAAGATACATTGGAAAAAAGAAAGCACCTTCAACAAATGGTCCTGGCATAACTGGATGTCAACCTGTAGAAGAATGAAAATAGATCCATATCTGTCGCCATGCACAAAACTCAAGTCCAAATGGATTAAAGACCTCAATATAACTCTGTCCACACTGAACCTGATAGAGGAGAAAGTGGGAAGTAACCTTCAATGCATGGGCACAGGAGACCACTTTCTAAATATAACCCCAGTAGCACAGACAATAAGAGCATCAATAAATAAATGGGACCTCATGAAACTGAGAAGCTTCTGTAAAGCAAAGGACACAGCCAATAAGACAAAAAGGCAGCCTACTGAATGGGAAAAAATCTTCACCAACCCCACATCAGACAAAGGACTGATCTCCAAAATATATAAAGAACTCAAGAAATTAGAGATTAAAATTCTAAATAACCCAATTAAAAAGTGGTGTACTGAACTAAACAGAGAATTAGCATCAGAAGAATTTCAAATGGCCAAAAGATACTTAAGGACATGTTCTTCTTCCTTAGCTATCAGGGAAATGCAAATCAAAACAATTCTGAAATACCATCTCACACCTGTCAGAATGGCTAAGATCAAAAACACCAATGACAGCTTATGCTGGAGAGGATGTGGAGCAAGGGGAACACTCATCCATTGTTGATGGGAATGCAAACTTGTGCAACCACTTTGGAAATCAGTGTGGCGGTTTCTCAGAAAACTGGGAATCAACCTACCTCAGGATCCAGCAATTCCACTCTTGGGAATATATCCAAAAGATGCTCAATTATACTACAAGAGCATTTGTTCAACTATGTTCATAGCAGCATTATTTGTAATAGCCAGAACCTGGAAGCAACCTAGATGCTCCTCAATTCAAGCAGTTTTAGATCAAGGTAAATGACTTAAAAGCTCGTTGATTTACCTCCTTCAATAGAAGGCAGTGTTGGAGTAAGAGAAACCCAGTAGTAGAAGAATTAAATACAGCAGACCTTGACTGGGAATGCAGATAGTACAGGGGCAGGAGACATACAAAGCAGATGAATACAGATGAACTCTGTATGCGATGGGGGGGGGATTTGAAACTCTTTCTCTGTTTTCTATGTAATAGGGAGCAGGTCTTTTATACACAGAAGAGCTATGAGTGACATGTTATGGCCTTGGGAATTATCAACACTGCCATTTCATTCTTCTCTTCCAAGCTCTCTGTTGTGCTGAAGATTGAAGCCATAAACTTGTACATGTTAGACAACCACTCTGTCAACTTTACACTCTCATATTTGGCCTAAAACTATATAAAACATTTCTGATGACAAAAATAACTGGTCTGTTTTGGAGTTATTCATAGCAAACTCAGAAAACCTTTCTGTTGAAACATCTACAAAGCAATTGAATGGTTCGGTCATTTGTGTGACCTTGAGATAAGACTCCTGTTGTCTCTTTATCAGAATAGAACTTCTCTTTGTGGAACTCATGTGACACATGCACACCAGAGTTCACCATCTTCCGATAGTTGAGTAGAGATATGTTAACTGTAACCAAGGTTGTTTGAAGTTGAGTAAATGAGGTATATATTTGGGTGTTAGAGATTGTTGGATGTTATTGGTGATTGTTGGATGTTGTAGGAGATTGTTGGATGTTGTATGTGGTAGGTGACGGTTGATGTTGTATGTGACTGTTGATGTTGTATGTGACTGTTGGATGTTGTATGTGACTGTTGGATGTTGTATGTGACTGTTGGATGCTATAGCTGACTGTTGGATGCTGTAGCTGACTCTGGAGGGCACAGAGCCATACTTCTTCTCTGTGCAGCTTGCTGTTCTTCATTCCCTTTCAGCTTCCCCCTTCCCTCACCTGTGCTCTGACCATCATTGGATCCTTTTAGTTCCTTCACAAGTTTCCTTCTGTCTGGGAATTGCATTGCTGTTCTGTTCCTTTTCAGATACCAAACAGACACTTAGGGAAGCTTTTCTAGCTCCAGGCAGATGAAGTTAGGCCAAGCCATAGCATGTTTTTAGTTTCTTCCCACAATGATTTAGGAATTCAACTATGAAATGTGTGACTCCAGATAGGTGGTGAGCCCCATGATGGTAGGTGTCTTAGTTGGGGCTTCTTTTTCTTTTCTTTTCTTTTTAAAACTATTTATTTGGAGTTAATGTATTTCTTTTGTATTGTTATATTAAATCATTTGCATGAATTGCTGCTATAATTATTCTTTTTCATCTTGATTTTTGTCATTCTTGATGTTTTAGAAATAGAAAAGACAGGGAGAAAAAAGAATAATTTAAGAAATAGAGGGGCCACCATTGGGAAATGATGAGATGAAAAATGCCATGTTACATGAATATCATGTAGACATTAAAAATCCTACTTTAGCAGGATTCACATTGTATGCATGGATTGTGTCCTTTATAAATCTTATCCAGTAAATACATATTTAACATAAGTGTACTTTATGTATGCCATACACACATGCATTTATAAAACTGATTATGAATAGGGAACAGATAAGGAAATAAACTATAGTGACACAATCAACTTTTGTTGGTTAGATTATAATTTTTTCCCTTTTGTCAATGTCTCTACATACATACATGCCTCTTATATTTGAAGGGAAAAGAGCTAGGACGGCGCTAATAAACGTCTGGGTTTGGATAGAAGCCATTGATGTGCCACAGTGCTTCTGCTCCCCCTCCCCCCTCCCTGGATCTCCTCTGCTCTCTGTCCTCCCGATGTGAGCTGAGAGTTTGTCTGTGTTGGTAGAACAACACAGGGAGATAATAAAGACTCCACAGACCTCACTGTGTCCTATGAACCCAGAGCAGGAACTTTCCATTGCATTCTTTATGCTCGGCACAGAAGTAGTTTTCAGAATCACGCAACACTACTGGCCAGGGGTGCCCCAGAATAACAAATCTAAACCCAAAGTGTTCCAGAACATGGGGTGATGTCCTTCCTCTGTCCCCAAGAGCCAAGAGCCCAGCATGAGACAGCAAGAGCAAAACAAAGCAGGAGCTGCTGTGATTTACATAAGTGTTCATAGGTGGACACCTTTGGTGAAGGGAGGACTGGTGTTTCTATTTTGAGAGGCAGAAACAATAAATTACCTAGGTTTTCTTAAAGTTAGAAAATATTCTTTTTTGTTTATTCTCTCTCATATATTATATCATGACTTCAATTTCCCTACCCTCTTCTCCCATGCCAGCCTCTCCCTCCACCTCCTCTCTTCACCAGATTCACCCTCCCTCCACCTCCTCTCAGAAAAGAACAGGGCTCCCAGAGATATCAACCAAACATGGCATAACATGCTATAATATGACGAGTCACATGCCTTCACATCAAGGCTGGATGAGACAATTTGGTAGGAGGAAAAGGCTCCCAAAGCAGTCAAAAGAATCAGAGACAGCCCACGGTCCAACTATTAAGAATTTCACAAGAACACCCAGCTACAAAACCATAACATATATTTAGAGGGCCTAGGTCAGACCCCTACAGGCTCCTTGATCTCCACGAGCTTCCATAAGTCCCAGTCAGTTGATTCTGTGAGCCATGTTCTCATGGTGTCCCTGATTTCCCTGGCTCTTCCCATCCTTCCTCTTCCTCTTCAGGACTTCCTGAGCTCTTCCTGATGTTTGGCTATGGGACTCTGCATCTCTTCCTAGCAGTTGCTGGATGAATTCTCTCTGGTCTCTTTGTTGAGGCTTATGCTAGGCTCTGGTCCCAGAACACTCTGAAGACAGGACAAACTGTAGGTTGAAGATTTGTTACTGGGTTGGTGTCCCAATTCCTCCACTTGAAGCTGCCTGGTTGACAGAAGATGGCCTATTCAGCATCCGTGTCCCCTATTAGAAGGAATCTTTGCTAGGGTTACTCCTATAGATTCCATTCTATTAGGGTTCCATCTTGCCTCCCCCACCCTGAAGTCCAACTTCTCCTAGTCTCCTCTTCTCCCATCTGATCCCCCTTGTTCCCAACCCTACCCACCCCAGTCTATCCTCAATATCTCTTTTATTTCCCCTTGCCAGAGAGATTCTTCTGTTTGCCCTTAAGCTCTCCTTGTTACTTTGCCTCTCTAGGCCTGTGGATTGTAGTGTGATAATCTTTTACTTTATAGCTAATATTCACTTGTAAGTGAGTGCATACTGTATTTGTCCTTCTGGGTCTGGGTTATCTTACTCAGGATGATTTTTTTCTAGTTGCATCCATTTGCCTGCAGATTTCAAGATGTCATTGTTTTTACCACTGGGTAGTACCATGTTTTCTTTAACCATTCTTTGGTTGAGGGACATCTAGATTGTTTCTACTTTCTTGCTATTTTTTTTTTTTTGGTTTTTCGAGACAGGGTTTCTTGGTGGCTTTGGAGCCTATCCTGGAACTAGCTCTGTAGACCAGGCTGAGCTCAAACTCACAGAGATCCGTCTGCCTCTGCCTCCTTCAGCAAATCCTACCGGCGTGCACCACCACAACCGGCTTTCTTGCTGTTATGAATAAGCTGCTATGAAAAGTTTTCAGCAAGTGTCCTTATGATAAGATGGAGTTCCCTTTGGTGTATGTCCAGGAGTGGTATTGCTGGGTCTTGAGGTAGATTGATTCTCAATTTTCTGAGAAACTGCCATATTGACTTCCAAAGTGGCTGCACAAGTTCACACTCCCACCAGCAGTGGAAGAGTGTTCCCAGGCTTCATTGTTGGGAAGCTCCACTCATTTTTTGCACACACATTTCCAAATATATGATGTTTAGAATGGTTGGTTTGTTAATTAGATTTTAATAATGTACATGCACAAAAGATACAGTGAGATTTATTGTGGACAGATTTTTCTTTCTTTGGGCTGTCAGCTCACAAATAATTGCTTGGAGACTTATTATTAATTGTGAAAGCTCAGCCTTAGCTTAGACTTGTCCCACTAGCTCTTATAATTGAAATTAATCTATTTATACTAATCTACATTCTGGCACATGGCATTACCTCTTCTCTGTACTGCCCTTCCTGTTTCTTCTGAGTCTGGCAGGTGACTCCATCTTCTGGATCTTTGAAACCTGTCCTGGAACTCACTTTGTATATCAGGCTGGCCTTGAACTCTCAGAGATTCACCTGCCTTTGCCTTCCGAGTGCTCAGATTAAAGGTGTGTACCACCACTGCTCGGCCACCACCGCTCAGCCACCACCGCCCGGCATTGACTTTTTGTTATACTAATCACAGCCATACATCTTCACACATTGCATGGATATCCCACAGCATTTCTCCTTTTTTGTCTAAATAAAAAGGGAAGACTAACCAGTAGTCAAACTATATACAACAAGAACAGCTATCCTGTAAGAATTACATTCACATTGTTCAGACTACTAGTTTTTTGCAAAATCAGAGAAAAAACTGTATTATCTATCCTTTCTTAGTGAGACAAATCTTAAAGGGGCACATCAAGTGCTGCATGACTCTGGCTGCTGGCTCCATCCCCTTGGTTCCCTGAGAGCCAAGTTTCATATTGGTGCATTCACTGCCCCACATCTGAGAAACTGCTGTGTTCAAGATATGGCATTTTTACCTCTCACACTTGCTGCTCAGGTGCTCTGATGAGCAGCAAGGCCTCTTAAGAGAGCTTCACCTCTGTATGCTGAGCCTAATAGAGAGACTGCTTTCTCAGGCCCTATGGAAATATTTGAGCCTCCATGTTGGATGCCTATATAGATGTATTTTTTTTAGGTCTCCAGATCACAAATAATAATATGAAAGTTATTATTAATTATGAAAGCTAAGCCTTAGCTTAGGCTTGTCTCACTAGCTCTTATAACTTAAATTAACCCATTTACACTAATCTTAGTTCTACTCACGTGGCGTCACCTCATTTCTGCACAGCCTACCCTACTTCCCCTGAGTCTGACTGGCAATGTCGTCTTCTTCCCAGAGTCCTCTCTCTGCCCAGAAGTCCTGTTGCTTAGCTATTGGCTGTTCAGCTTTTTATTGCACCAATCACAGCTATACATTTTCACATAGTGTACAAATATCTCAGAACAATTTACTAGTGATAGAAGTGTTCTATGGTATGTGAATTCATTAAAATTTTAGCTTCCTATCCTAAACTTTTTTGTGGGTATATATAGTATCCATGATATTCTACAATAGAGCTTGAGAAGAAAAATCTTCTTTTTACAATACATTGCTTATTGAACTTTGAATGCCCTTGGGTAGTGAAATATGAGAAATTAAAGGATTGTTCTAGGGATTTGACTCATAACATATATCCCATGCATACCCTACATGGATCGAAATGAATAACGTCTGTGTCTTGTTTGGTCAAGATATTTGTGATTCAACTGCTGAGTTAATAGGAAATCACTGCAAAAGACGGGTAAAAAGTGTCTTGCTTTTGTTCTCTGACCCTTGTGATTTTTAGAGGTTTATTTCTTTTTATAGTCTTATTCCTTGTTCCCTTCTCTTTCCTTTTCAATCATCCAGCAAAGATGAAATAGGACAATGCTGAGTGCGTAGTGGCGTTTGGATTAGAGTTTGAGGTTATTGCTAATTTCTGTCTTAGAAGAAGGAGCCTAAGAATGGCCCTAACCATATCACGTGGACACCAGCAGAGGCATAAGTTGTTTTTCAGCATGGATATGGGGAAAGGGATGGAGATTTAAAAGGATTTGTATGTGTGTGTGTGTGTGTGTGTGTGTGTATACTCCTGCACTCACATATGTATGTGAAAATGAATGAAAGGAAGAAAGAGAAAGAATGAAAGTGAAATGGCTATGCTTAAAAGATGAAGCACTCTGAATCAGAAAGGGGCAGTTTTTCATATTAATGTATCTGCAAACCATTATTTCATTCTGTATGTGTCATTTGCCAATCTTTGTAGCAATTGTGCTTCTCAGCTGGGAATGCAGCCAGGACTCACATCCGCGCAGCCTCTGAGATGAGCTGGAGTTGAGCACTATCCAACCCGCGGTTTTCTCTACTTGTCATCTTTTCTTTCTACTTTAATTTTTTTTCTAACAACTGTTGCACAAGGTACACTGACTTAGCCAGATTATTTTTCTGGTCCTCTTGTAGGAAAACTCTGGAGTACAGATCAAGCTTCTGTGGCTTTGCTGGGATCTTCAGACACAACAGTCATTATGCAGAGAAATTCGTGGTCATTAGTCTAAACCATAAATTGTTTTCTTTCCTCCGGTTCAGTTCCAGTGTACCAGGATACATTTATAAAGATCACTTTAAGCTTGGTGACATAGTTTATCAGTAGTTCTAGGCACACAGTATTTACTCTCTATTTGAATGTTTAATGTTCTACTGACTATCTATTCAATTTCAGTTGATTTCACCTAGTGAAGATAAAACTTTCTACATACTCTCCCACTTCCTGTTGCTTATTCTCATACTCTGAATGTCTGTGCCTTGCTGAAGCTCATGTACTAAAATCTGAGCTCTACAAAGGCGATATTAAAAGTGAGCCTGTCAGGAGGTGGCTTGGTCATTAGACTCAATCCTACAACGTGGGATTGGTTTACTTTCCTGAAAGAGGCCACAGGAAGCTTGTTTCTGTTATAAGGAGATAGCAGGAAGACCATCTTTATAGTTATATTTTCTATATAGAAAGTACCCTGTCTATGTACAGAATCGGGCGACTTGATTTTGGACTTCACAACTTCTAGAATTGTAATAATTTTTCTTGTTCATAAATTATCCTATTTGAGTTATAGCAGTCTGAATAGGCAGACTTGTTGAAATCTCATTAATTTTGATAATTTGTATTTATTATTCATTTTATTCTCTGTATCTTTTTTATTGATTTAGTATAGTTTCTTTTATAGCCTAGATATTATTCCTCTCCTGATTTTACTGACCACGTATATCTTCTCTTACTGTGTCAGTACTGTCTTTAATGTATTTCATTTTGATGCTTTATGCTCTGTTAGTTTAGGTCCTTTTACATTTCCTATATATGGTCATACATTTTATTCTCCTGGCTTTACCTTCTTATTCATAATTAAGTAAGTCTTCAGTGCATTTGGATATCACTTCAAATATTCTGTAATACAGGGCATGTATCTTCTCCTTCTCCTCCTCCTTAACTTTTTCTGACAGCATTCATTAGTCATCCATTCTTAGTAATTTGTGCCTCTTTTGTGTTAGTAATCTCTGTTATATTCATATGTTGAGTATTTGGGGTTTATTACTTGATGATTTCAGTGAAGCCACTTTAATTTTCTTAATTACTTTCAAAAATGTCTTTTTGGCAGAGACTTCCTAGGAATCTAAGCCCTAGGCAAAACTTAAATGCTGATACAAGAAGATAAATTACTAATCTGTCCGCTGTCGGGAGCACACATAGCTTGCCTCTGCATCTCCCAGTTAGGCTGATCAGAACGTCTGCACGCTTCTTGGGGTTGACTGTCCAAAGAGACAAGGTTTACCTGCCTTTTTCTTAGCTTCACTCCCACAGAGACAACTGTTTTTCAATCCTTGCTGCTATCACTAAACCACTTCAGAAATGAGGAAGCCAGATGCCTTGGCAGGTCCAATAATGCTTCACCTGTGTTCACAGTCTCCAGATCTGTGGCTTCCATGCTGACCATTGCTTCATTACACAGGCCTGGGACAGACCAAGAGATTCAGATATCAGTATGCTATGTGACTTGCAATCCGTGCACTGACCTTTATTATATTTCTATAGGTTATTTATCTTATAATTCCTTAAGTTTGGATATTTTTATTGATATTACTGGAATTATAAACAAGAATGAAACTGATGTTCTTTTTTTTGTTTTGTTTTGGTTTGGTTTTATTTTTCAAGATAGGGTTTCTCTGTGGCTTTGGAGCCAGTCCTGGAACTAGCTCTTGTAGACCAGGCTGGCCTCAAACTCGCAGAGATCTGCCTGCCTCTGCCTCCCGAGTGCTGGGATTAAAGGTGTGCGCCACCACCATCTGGCTAGAATTAAACATAACCGAGGCTCATACTTCTGGTTTTGTATACGACGAGAAGTGGCAGACACTATTTTGCAGGCCGTCCTCCGACATTTCTCTCAGGGTGGCAGACTGTCAGGGACTAAGCAGTCCGTGATGGCAGCACCCTGTTTACATCACATGGCATGTGAACAAGGGCATGTGCTGTTCAGTGTGCAGAAAGCTTCCTGATGGCTTTCCTATGAGATGAAAGCCTGGTGGCATGGATGATGACATGGATTAGGTGCTGATGTGCTCTGCTCTTCCAGAACTCACCCTGTCCTTCTGAGTCTCACTTGTACAGTGTGTGTATTACTGTCCTGGTACAGCGTGCGCATTACTATCCTGGTACAGTGTGTGCATTACTGCCCGGCACAGCGTGTGCATTACTGTCCTGGTACAGTGTGTGCATTACTGTCCTGGTACAGCGTGTGCATCACTGTCCCGGTACAGCGTATGCATTACTGTCCCGGTACAGCCTGTGCACTACTGTCTCAATGCAGCGTATGCATTACTGTCCCGGTACAGCGTATGCATTACTGTCCTGTTACAGTGTGTGCATTACTATCCTGGTACAGCATGTGCATTACTGTCCTGATACAGTGTGTGCATTACTATCCTGGTACAGTGTGTGCATCACTGTCCTGATACAGTGTGTGCATTACTGTCCTGGTACAGTGTGTGCATTACTATCCTGGTACAGCGTATACATCACTGTCCAGGTACAGCGTGTGCATTACTGTCTCGATACAGTGTGTGCATTACTGTCCCGGTACAGTGTGTGCATTACTGTCCTGATACAGTGTGTGCATTACTGTCCTGGTACAGTGTGTGCATTACTATCCTGGTACAGCGTATACATCACTGTCCAGGTACAGTGTGTGCATTACTGTCTCGATACAGTGTGTGCATCACTGTCCCGGTACAGTGTGTGCATTACTGTCCTGGTACAGTGTGTGCATTACTGTCCTGGTACAGTGTGTGCATTAGTGTCTTAGGAGATCTATGGCTTGAATAAACGCTTTGCTTGGCTAGGCCTTAGAGCTTCAATTCCTTACTTTTTGGCCTCTTTTGTTTTAGAAAGTTGTCCAGGATGGAGCAAGCATGGTGATAGTAATGGTGTATTTTATCCAAAAGAATGCAGGTTTTAAGATCAATGATTTTCCCTGCCTTTCTCAATGTCTCTAGGCTGATAAATGAATTCTTCTGTGTGTGCCTGGATTGCGTGTTGTTCACCTGTGGTAGGTGTGACTGGGTCAGTCTGAGCAAACTAGGATTTACTTCCTAGTGTCAGTTCATCAGCAGGGCACTGTGAGCAATGCTAAGATGAAAGATGTGACTATTCCCAAAGGCCTTTTTCCTGTCAGGCAGGCTGAACAACTGACAGAGCGGTCCCTCCTTCAGTATTTCTATCTGCCCTTTGTTTCTTTCCTCCCCTACATTCCCAGTGTTGTGAGATAATTTTTCTGATCTTTTGTCACATGTTGTCACATGTTTGTCTCACATGTTGCTCATGTTGGTGGTTCAGTTCTCATGCTGCTTTCTGTGCAGCACAGATATGGAGGGCAACCCTGTCTCTGGCCCATGGAAATATACACAAACAACTCCAATTGGTCTATTTTTCAGTTGTTAAATTATTTTCTCGCCATGTCTTAAAATGCACATAGTTTTTTATTTTTTGTCTTTTTCTTTTTTTAAAAAAAGAAAACACACTATCTTTTTTCATTTCACATACCAATTCCAGTTCCCACTCCCTCCTCTCCTCCCATCCCCTCCACCTTCCCTCCACCCCCATCCACTCTTCAGAGAGGGTAAGGCACATTGCTTTAGGAAAGGTCCAAGGCCCTCCCTACTATATCTAACCTGAACAAGGCATACATCCAAAGAGAATGAGTTCCCAAAAAGCCAGTACACGCAGTAGGGATAAAACCTGGTGCCACTGCCTGTGGCCCTGCAGTCCCTCCCAGCCACACAACTGTCACCCACATTCAGACGGTCCATTTTGGAGGAGGGACAGAGATGGAGAGCAAGGAAAGAAATATTTTGATTGAGGAAGCCATTGTAAGTCTGGCAAGAAACCTGGCACTAGAGAAATTCCCAGGAATACACAGGATGACCCCAGCTAAGACCCTAAGCAGTAATGGAGAGGGTACTCAAATTGGCCTTGCCCTGTAGTCAGATTGATGACTATCTTAAATGTCGCCATAGAACCTTCATCCAGCAACTGATGGAAACAGAGGCAGAGAACCACAGTGGAGCACTGGACTGAGCCCCCAAAGTCCAGGTGAGGAGTGGGAGGAGTGAGAATATGAGCAGAGGTCAAGACCATGATGGGGACACCACTGAGACAGTCTACCTGAGCTAAAGGTAGCTCACCACCTCCAGCCAGACAGGGAAGGAACCAGCATAGGACCAAAATGCACATTTTTTTTTAAAAGACACACATGTCTCATATAAGGTAATCGTTTTATGAGATGTTTGATGTCAACGTTGTTTGAGTTTTAATATAAGCTTCTCTTGGGGGTGTCACGGAGGACTGGCCTTCTCTTGGGGGCGTCACGGAGGACTGGCCTTCTCTTGGGAGCGTCACGGAGGACTGGCCACTGCCAAAAGACGAGAAGAACAAGCTTTCCTTTGAGGTGGTTTGGCAAGGGTTTGGTTGACAGGTTGCCTTCTAGTACACTGAAAAGTCTATTTCATTTCTAAAATAGGTTTGTCTACAAATGTTACAGCTATCCTGTTTATGAATTCACCCACATTATAGAAATTACCCAGCTCTGAAATATTTTGTGTGCAAAGTTACATTCTCTTAAACCACATAATATCTATTGCCTATTTCACATTTTTGTTCATTTTATTTTTCATTTTTATGGTGTTGGAAAAGGAACATAGGACTTGTTGCCTGCTATTCAAGTGTTCTGTCCCTGAGCCATGGCCTCAACCCCAGCATCACAGACTTTTAATAATATAATTTTACATGATTCAAATTTAATGTCTTTGTTTTATGAGCATCCTTACTTGTATTTTGATAAAGTCAATGATATTTCCAGCTATGAGCTAGTTCTGTTTTTTGTCATTTTCTGGATAATTTCTCATTTTTCCAAGACTTTGAGTAAACTAATTTTTAAAAATTTTTCAGGACTAGTAAAAAGGAGTACTTTTTTCACTTTTAGTCATTAGAATAAGATTTTGTTATTAAAACATATGTGCATTGTTGAATACCAAAATATCTATATATTTCATAAGCCTTATAGTTAATATGAAACATAAAACTATGCCCCATGTCCTTTGGATTGCCTCAGATCACCACCAAGGGTTTTGCTCCTTCTTGTGACAGAATAGCCTATATAGCCACCTTCTGGCGGGTGAAGCAGCCAGTGTGCCTGTGGGAGGCGATGCTCAGCGGCCAATCTGATGGACAAGCTTAGACAAAGACAGTGAAGCGTGGCCAAAAGCATGCAAAAAAGAAAATGGGACATGTTGAATCTCTGAGAGGGATTCCAACTGATGAGAATTTATATGACATGCCTCTCAGTGCTAAGTCGATCTTTACTGTCTTGGTGGGCTCTGTAAATACCTCCGTTGCCAGGTCATTTTAAAATGGTATATAGCCCAGAAGATGGAAAGGCTTCTCTTTCCAACTCTGCCTTGTATATGTTTATTTCCCTGCTGCACAACTACCATTCGTGTGGGTGCAGAACTCGCACCAATTAATTAATTAACAGGGATTTGCACCTTTGCTGACTTCCTGTTGTCTGCCTGCTTGTCACATCTGCCTGTAGTTCTGTGCTCACCATCTTCAGTCTGATGGTGTTGCAACAGTAGACTCTGGGGTTGTTGGTAGCAACTGCAGGCTCACCAGTCAGTCTCCCCATCATTCCAGTGGAGTTCCCAGCTTGTAGTCCCTTGACTGGTGATTCTGACACGTTACTCTTGGCTTGATGAGCTTAAGCCAACACTGGCCTCACTAAGCCTTAAACTTTTACAATTTCTGGTAGGCTATGGCTCTACATTTGCCAAGAAAGTTTGAATACCATAATCAGATATAAAAATATACTGCCTCGTGAGATTTGCTCCTTTGGACTATGTACATTTTTGAGAATTCTTGTCTCTGTCCTCTTTCCTCATACCCCAGAAAGATACTTCTATCTTTCTGTCTGCCCTCTCCCCAGGCTGATGGAAAATTCATAATTGATTGTCCTGCCTCAATATCCTTGGCATTGGGAACATAGGAGTATATGTGACCATATCCAGATGTTGGAGTTGTGTGATTTCTTTGTAATTAAACTATCAAAAGTAGTTTAGTCACTGTGTCCCATTGCTATGTTCAAGTCATTGTGGAGTGTATGGCTTCTGACTGAATGACAGAGGACCGCTTTTCTCCTCTGATTGCCTCCTGGCCCTTGTAGTGTCTTATGAAGTTTACGGAAGTATGGACCTGGAGTGGTAAATGAATTGTGAATCTGTCCCATAAGGTTAAGAGCCACTGCTGAGACAAGCTATACATGTGGCTCTGACCTTCCTACAAATCTTCACCGGCTTCTGAACACCGTATACAGACAGCAGCAGCGTTCTGAGGATCCAGGGGAAAATACAATGGAATGGGCGGAAAGACATTCAAAGCCTTTGGCAACTGTGCACTGGAGCAGGGCTTGGTCTTGAGTTCAGGTGCTGCTGTGCTCATAGGAAGTTGATAATCACTGATGGGTTCATTATCAAAAATTCAGATGCACTGTACCTTGTAGACTATTTCCCAAAGTATACTACAACCTTCTAGAAAAATATGACACTCTAGTTTGTAGAACATCTATAGGGTCCAGTGCATAGTTAAGATTTACTGTATATTAAAAAATGACTTGTATTATGGCAGTACTGGATTTTAAAAGAAAAGACTCCTAAAAAAAGGAAAGAGAAAACGTTGCTATGATAAATAAGCTAAAGAATTTCAAGACAGAGGCAGAAACAGTAAGAAAACAATAGAGAACTCCAGAGCCAAGTTTAGTGAATACATTGTCTGTGATTAACAGCACCCTGAAGAACAGAACCGCGGACTTGAAAACAGGCTTGGTTTCGACAGACCGCGGTAGAAGTTGCTGGTTGCCTCTCAACCTGGACCCAGGCCTGGAACAGCAGTGCTTCTCTTGTGGCCTCTGGCTGGAGTAGCCGGAGACCAGCCTGTGTTTAAAGAGGAACATTCCCCGGGAACTTGTCGTCCTCTTTAATTCAAAATTGCCATTATGTTTGCAGAGCAAGAAACATGTATCAAGCTCCTAAAATTCCTGTCGCTTTTTCACTGGAGTAATTCAGTACCCTTTTCACTCTGGCTACTTCCAACCAGGAGAGAAGCTGTCACATTTGCCAGAACATTGAGATTTCTGGAACCATGTAAAAACTGTAGAAAGCATCAATCAATCAATCAATCAATCAAATGTTTTGTGAACAATGCTTTCTTCTTTGGTTGAGTTTGTTCAGTCCCTAGGAAAGTGATTGTATGCTGGTGTGTCTGCACAGCTCTGTGAGCAAGCTTCTTTTGAGTTTCATAGAGCTGTAGTAGGTTTATAAATGAGCTACCATTTCTTTTTTCTGGTGAAATTTGGGTTTTTAGCAGTTTTGATGATACTTTATGATTTCGTGTGGTTAGGATATAAATTGTCAGCTGGTAAGAAGGTGTTGCTACTCCTGTATGTCGTCCAACCAGCTTTTCTTTTAAAATTATGATAAAGTTGTAAGGGTTTACAGTGAAAACATCATGAGATGGACAGATGCTCACCAGTTAAGAACACTTGCTGCTCTCCCAGAGGACCTGAGTTGTTCCCAGCACCCACAGGGCCGCTCACAACCCTAACTCCAGTTCCAGGTGACTGACTGATATCTTTTTCTGGCTTCCACAGGCACCAGTCACATGGGGTGATCTGACATACATACAAGCAAAATAGCCAAACACATAAAAAAGCACACTGTAACGTTATATGTACATAAAGATCTCACACTGTAATGCTGTGTGAACTGGAGCCTCAGTGTGGGAACCTGCTCAACAGCAAGGCACTGTGGTATACAATGCCCTTACCTCTAGCTTATTCCACCAGGGGAGTGAGATGCTGAAGCCATGAGGTCATGGGTCTCAAATACCACTTCTATTTCATTGATTGGCTTGGAGCAGTTAGCAGCACAGATTGGAGTTTCTCCGGGCTTGTTTCCACAGCTGTAAAGAAAGGGTAGGATGCGTTCTGATGTCATGACTCAGAAACAGGGAAGGGCTGATTATTCAGACGGCATGCAGTAGAGATTGCAAGGACACCTGGTGGTCAGTTTGTTGGTTACATGAGTGGAACAGGTACAAGACGTTAATCCCGCGGCAAAGACTTGCTGATGCAGTGATTCCGTTCAGTGTGTCACGTGGTGTGGGTGAACAATGACAGGAGAATCACGGTGAGGATGCTCTACATTCTGTTAGAGAAGAAACACTTCCTAAGAGATTTTCGGTTTGGAGAGTAAAACATAGCAGGAGGGTCATTTCGGTGACACAATACCAGCTTTGTGTGCAAACTCTACTAATAATTTACCTTTTAGTGTAAGGAACTAAAACAATCAATCAATCAATCATATGTTTTGTGAGCAATGCTTTCTTCTTTGGTTGAGTTTGTTCAGTCTCTAGGAAACATCTCATGATGTTTTAGTGTTTTCACAACATACCATATTTTCTCTTTCCTTTTTTTTTAAACAGCAATTGTGAAGCAGGAAAATAAGGTGAAAGATCTAGAATTCATACAAACACTGTGAATTCACCTGCTGCATGTCATGCTGACAGAGAAAGAGGCTCACATGTAACATACTCACAGACAGCTAGTATCCTGTGAACACTCAAAACCGCTTGCTAAGATACCGAAGTCCCATACTCTGTATAGTGCTTGCCGCTGAGCTTAACCCGTCTCCTAGCTTTGACCCACTTCTTCCCTTGGAAAGCTTCTGCTGCTATCTACTGTCCAATGCTATGTTACAGAATTCAAGAACCTGTATTTGGCCTACTGAACTCCCTTATCAACTGTATTTGTTTTTGAGTAAAAGGAAGAGGTCTGTATCCCATGGTTTGCAGCAGCTCATTCTGGGCATTAATTCCAACTATGGTTTGGATGCCTGCTGTATCTGTTTTGTTACCTTGAGCAGACTCTGAGCTCCTGGCAGGGACTTGGGGTTGGTTGGTGACAATTACATCTGCTGTCGTTTTATTAAGCCAGCTGAAACTTAGCTAAAATGGAAACCATACCTTTACCCCAAACTTTCCCTTGTCAAATTTCCATGGTTTTTACAATTTGTTTGAAGGGGAAAGGGAAAGGCTTTTTGAATGCCTACTGTATGGACAGAGTAGTCACTAAGAATGGGTTATCCCTTCATTAAAGCAAGGTGTCAGTACTTGCTAGGGAGATTGGCTGTTAAATATCAAAGCAAGACAAAGGCTGAAGCTCTGTCAGGTTCTGATACGTTTCTACAACCGCTTCTCACACCGGTGGAGTGTTATTCTAATCACGGTTGGGGGACACATGCTCATGGCAGGCACAAGCGTCTTTCCGATAAGATTTGATGGCCCAGTGTGACATCTGCTTATTCACGTGCAGTCTTTACTGCCATCTGTTCTTTGTCTCTCTGGGTTAATGCTGTGGCTTGGTCCTAATGTTGGATGTAGTTTTGATATGAATACCTCAGGAAAAATATTTTTTTTTTTGCAGTAGAAGAAATAAAACAGATGACTTCTTTATGATGGCTGTAATTCAATGGGGAGGTTCAGGAAATCTATTGTGTTTAATGACATTAGATTCCTTTCTTGGGAACACACCGTTTTCTCTACCACAAAGTTCTTTTTAGTAAACTGAAAACTACAAAGGAAAAAAAAGTCTTACCTCTCATTTCTCAAGGTAACTAAAAACTGAACTTTATTTTGTCTTTTCTTCTAAGGTAATTTCAAATTTCTTTTTTTAAATAAATAAAAAAAGAAAGAGTTCAGACTCTTCTTGGGCAGAGAAAGATGGGTTTCACCATTGCATGCAGCCCGTGTGTCCCTACCACAGAACATCCAAAGGAACTGGGTGCTGGGAAGTCACTTAGACCTTCTTCCTAGTTTAGTGTGGGCTGGTCTACTTACCTCATTTCTGGTTCAGATGCCCTGTGCAAGACACAAATGTCCTTTCTTTCAGCCATAGTACAAGTCATGTTATTTTATGTTCTCGTGTATAAAGTGACACCCAGTAGGGGGAGAATCTGAATTATAAATTTCAGTTTGTTTTCACGTCTCTATCAATTCAGATAAAGGATTTTTATTGAACGTTTTGTTTTCAATGAAATGTTCTTATCATTTTTAAAAGAATTTATTGTATCATTATTATTATTTATTCTATATTATTTTATAGAATGTAAGTATATTATGCTATACCAAAGATGTAATGTATCAAAACTTGTGGTAAGCCATTCAGTTAGTCTTTGAAATGACTGTCAGAAAAATTTCATACACATGGATAATGGTATATACATATATTTAACATTGTCAGATGTATGACCCCTATTTTCGTATTAACCTTTAATAAAGCTATATACTCACTAGTACTTTTATGTTTCTTGTTTAATGATTTGTCTATTTCATCACAGAAGACCCCTGAGACACTGTCAGCTAACAACATTACTAAATGTTAGAAGAAAGAATTTGTAGATTTTTTGATTTTATATGTAATTTTTTAGTAAGTAAGCAGACTTAGTTAAACTCTTAGTATTTGACGCATTTTATTTCTGCCTAGCTGCTGCAGTTACGGCTTTGCATTATTATGTTGGGCAGAAGTAATGACAGCATCCTTGCCTTGTTTCCTTATATCAGAGGAAAGGCCTTTGTGTTCTCATCATTGAGTAGTAACTGTTTGCTTACCACATGTGGTCTAAATCTTTCTTCTCGTTCTTTCTCTCTCCCATGTTCTTTTTATCTTTCTTTATCTACTTATGGCTTGGTTATTATTTTTTTTTAACTTAAAACCACTCAGCATACCCCTCTCCCTTTGGAACCTCATCTTTTGGTGTGAGCCCTGGGTCCTTGCAGTTTTCTATGCCACCCCTTTCAGCCTTCCCTTATAGCCCATGTTCATTCCTTTATAACTGCCTGCCAGCCTGCACAACGGCTCCCTACCAGTGACTCATATCCACAAGACCCAGAACCGCTATCTACCAGGGACCTCACATCAACCATACTTGGTTAGGATCCAGATGGGGGCAACAGCAGTCAATAATGAAACACCCACTCATCAAAGGACAGTCTAGATATATACACTAAGAAACAACCCAAGTGTCATAACTCCAGATGGTTGGGCCAAACTACAAAATATAACCATGAACAACTAAGACAATATGCTTCCTCCAGAAGCCAGCAACACCATTGTAATAGGTCCTGAGAAAGCAATTTACCTGAAGCCCAAGACAAGGACTTCAAAATAGCAATTATGAACATGTTCAAGAACATCAAAAGAGCCATGAAATAAATGCATTAATGGATATTGAGAAAACAAAGCAGTTGAATGAAATAATGAAAGTGATTCAAGACAGCAAAATATAATTTAACAGATGTAGAATTGTTAAAGAAAAGACAAAATGAAATAAGGGTACCTTTGCTTGCTATTTGGATGATTAAGTGATTTCTTTAATTCTCAAATGTTATCATCCTCGATTTTTTCCCTTTAATTACACCTCTTGAAAAGAGTTACACATCTACTCAAGTTCCCTGAGAGCTGGTGACTGCTAGTACTTGTCTATGAAGACTATCCCCGTCCTGCTTGGAGCATAGTATACAAAAGAACTTTTGAAGCACATCTAACATAAGATTAATTCCTTCTTCCCTCAGAAATATTGCTTCAGCTTTTTTGGTCATTCCAGAGCCTACAAATAAAAGAATTTTCACTCACAGTGGGTGTGGCTATGAAGCTTTGCTCACGTGCAGATTCCCTAGAGAAGTGAGGTCTCTGTGATTGGCTGTGCAGGACAGATGATCGATAGTGATACACTGACATCTGTTCTAAGAGATGCCTTTCATAGCATATGCATCTATTTCTTTATCCTTATATCTTCAGAGTGCAAATGAATCAGCAAGCTATCCCTCCTCCTAAGTTTTTATTATACTGTTAACACAGGCCTGTGTCTGATGTCTGTATAATGATTAGCGTCTTTTGTGATACGAATGTACTGTTGCTTAATCAAATAGCAGGAAGTGCATGCTAGCACTCAGGAAGTAGTGATTATTAGCTTGAAAGAGAATATAGTTAATTCATACAATTATCTGGGCAAGGAGAACCTTTAACCTTAAAACCCCCTTGACCTTCCTGACCCATTACTGTTCTTACGTGAGTATATTTTTATATGTTAAAGCACATTTGCTGTGATTTGTTGATGGTTTGAGTGTTTGAAGGTTTATGCACTGGCAAGTTGGCCCCCAGGGTGTTGCCTTTGAAAGGTGAGCACCAGTAAGGCTGCAGCATTGCCCTGGCTTGGAGGCCACACAGTTTTCTAGGACAGGGTTAGTTTTATTGAAAGTGGGTAGCTATAACGAATGCACATCCAATGTATGTGTCCCCCCATTACACTCTATATTTCCCTTTCTGCTTCTCCACCATATTGCACAGCCATACTCCCTTCCATACTGTTTGAGTGACAGTTCTGTGGGCTTGTTCAACCAACATATTCTTTTCTTCATATGTTATCTGTCCAATGTCAAATACTTTGTTATGGCAACAAAAATAAGCTAAAACAGACTGGAGTTTATTTACTATCAGTCGGCAGTATCAGTAATGCTTGCAGTATCAGCATGAGGACTCGGGTCTGATACCTAGAACCTAAGTAAAAGCAAAACACTGGGTATAGTGGTGTACATTTGTACAGAGCACAGGAGGACGAAACTGGAGGATCTCTGGCGCTTGTTTGCCAGGTTACCCAGGGCAGTCCTGTTTCAGAAAACATGGTGGAAGGCCCTGAGGATACCTGAGGCACACAAGGTCTAACCAACATTCTAATCCATATGAAGAATGTTAATACTCTACTTGTGACTATAAAACTATTTTTGAGATTAGTTAATAGGCAGAGTATGTCTTGTCATATTATGTTGACAAATCTACACACACACACACATATACACACACACACACA
>PVIU01022911.1:0-28472 GCA_004026605.1 Ondatra zibethicus | reverse complement strand
AGGTCATGTTCAACTTCTTTATCGATCAGGGAAATGCAAATCAAAACAACTTTGAGATACCATCTTACACCTGTCAGAATGGCTAAAATCAAAAACAACAATGATAGCCTATGCTGGAGAGGATATGGAGAAAGGAGAACACTCATCCATTGCTGGTGGGAATGCAAACTTGTGCAACCACTTTGGAAATCAGTGTGGCAGTTTCTCAGGAAATTGGGAATCAACCTACCTCAGGATCCAGCAATACCACTCTTGGGAATATACCCAAGAGATGCCCAATCATACGACAAAGCATTGTGCAACTATGTTCATAGCAGCATTATTTGTAATAGCCAGAACCTGGAAAAATCCTAGATGCCCCTCAATGGAAGAATGGATAAAGAAAGTGTGGAGTATATACACATTAGAGTACTACTCAGCGGTAAAAAACAATGACATCTTGAATTTTGCATGCAAATGGATGGAAATAGAAAACACTATCCTGAGTGAGATAACCCAGACCCAAAAAGATGAATATGGTATGTACTCACTCATTAGTGGACTCTAGCCATAAACAAAAGACATTAAGGCTATGGTACACAAGCCTAGAGAAGCCAAATAGCAAGGTGAACCCAAAGAAAAACATATAGATCCTCCTGGAAATTGGAAGCAGACAAGATCGCTGGGCAAAAGTTGGGAGCATAGGGGTAGGGGTAGGAGTGGAGGTTGGCTTGGGAAAAGGGGAGAGGGGAAAGGAGAAGGGAGAAGGGAAGGATTGGGGAGAGCTTGGGGGAGTGGGAGGGTGGAGAGAAAGGAAGGGTGGATATAGGAGCAGGGAAGAAGATATCTACATTAAAGGAGCCATTTTAGGGTTGGTGAAAGACTTGGCTCTAGAGGGGATCCCAAGTGTCCATGGGGATGTCCCCAGCTGGGTCCTTGGGCAGCAGAGGAGAGGATGCCTGAACTGGCCTTGCCCCACTATCACACTGATGATTATCTCGAATATCACCATAGAATCTTCGTCTGGCGATGGATGTAGATAGAGACAGAAACCCACATCCACATCAGAGCAATGGCCTGAGCTCCCAAGGTCCAGTTGAAGAGCAGAAGGAGGGAGAAGATGAGCAAGGAAGTCAGGGCCAAGAGGGGTTGGTGCACCCACTGAGACAGTGTGCCTGATCTAATGGGAACTCATCAAATCCAGCTGGACCAGGACTGAATGAGCATGTGATCAAACCGGACTCTCTGAATGTGGCTGCCAATGGGGGCGGACTGAGAAGCCATCGATAATGGCACTGGGACCTGTCTCTACTGCATGTATTGGCTTTTTGGGACCCTAGTCTATTTGGATGCACACCTTCCTAGGCTGGGATGGAGGGGGGGCCTTGGACTTCCCACAGGGCATGGTACCCTGCCCTCTCTTAAGAATGGAGGGGGAGGGAGGAAGGTTAGTGGGGGAGTGGAAGGGGAATGGGAGAAGGGAAGTGTAAATTTCTGAAAAAAAAAGAAACAGAACCAATAAAAATTTATGTGTTTGTTTGTTTGTTTGTTTATTATCAGCTATGACAAAATAGCATTCCCTCACCTGACAAGCTGAGAATCCCATATTTGCTCAGGCTTTGGGGCTGAGTTCCTCTGTGATCAGAGTAACCTCACAATGCCTGTCTCATACTGAAGATGCTAAGAACCTGATAGCTGCTCAATCTGTGTCATGAGTGTTTTAACAATCCCAACCAGTGCTGAAGAACTGGAGGGTTACTGGAGAGATGCTGGTCCTCAGTTAACAGTGGAAGCCTGCAAATGCTCACTCCAACATCAGCAGCAGAATCAGCACCAGCAGTACCAGCAGCATGATAAATCAACTTGACAGAGAAAGGGAAGGCCAGAATGAAAAGGGAGACTAATATTCTTTCTGTTGTGCCCCTTTTTTTATTGGGGCTACTACCATACGGTACCACCCACATTTCAGGTGGGTCTTCCCACATAGTAAGACAATCAGAACAGTTGCTCAGTTGAGACTCCCTGTTCAGATGACTCTGATTTGTGGCCAGTTGACATTAAAACTGACCGTCACTCTGATTACAGGGCAAGGCCAGGTCAGTTACCCTTTTCACTATTGCTTAGAGTCTTAGCTAGGGTCATCCTTGTGGATTCCTGCCAGGTTTCTTGCTGACCCAATAATGACTCCCTCAACCAAGATATCTCTTTCCTTACTCTCCCTCTCTGTCCTTCCCAGATCTCGACCATCCCATCCCCTCATGTTCTCCTCCCCCCTCCAATTCTCTCCTCCCACTTCCCATGGGCACTCCTTTCTCCCTCCTCCACACTCACGATTTACTCAGGAGATCTTGTCTATTTTCCCATCCCTGGGTGATCCATGTACATCTCTCTTAGGTTCTCCTTGTTACCTAGCTTCTCTGTGGTCATGGACTATAGTTTGGTTGTCCTTTGCTTTTCATCTAATATCCACTTATGAGTGAATGCATATCGTGTTTGTCTTTCTGGGTCTGGGTTGCCTCACTCAGGACAGTTTTTATCTAGTTCCATCCATTTGCCCACAAATTTCAAGATGTCATTGTTTTTTTACCACTGAGTAGTACTCCATTGTCTAAATGTACATATTTTTTTATCCATTCTTCTAGTTTGTTTCCTTGTTCTAGCTGGCCTTCCCCTGTAATGAGATTAATGACCACCTTAATTGTTATCAAAGAACCTACATCCAACAACTGATGGAAGCAGATGCAGAGATCCATAGCTAAGCATTGGTCAGAGATCCCAGGGTCCAGTTGAAGAGAGGGAGGAGCAATAATATGGGCAAAAGGGTCAAGACCATAATGGGATACCCACAGAAACAGCTGAGCTGAGCTAGTAGGAACTCAGTGACTCCAGACTTACAGCAGGGGAACCTTCATAGGACTGAACTAGGCCCTCTGAATGTGGGTGACAGTTGTATGGCTTGGGGCAGTCTGTGTGGCCACTGGCAGTGGAACCAGGATTTATCCGTAGGGCATGAACTAGCTTTTTGAAGCCCATTCTTTATGGAGGGATCCCTTGCTCAGCCAAGGTACAGGCAGTAAGGCCTTAGTCCTGCTTCAAAGTGATGTATCAGACTTTGTTGACTCCCCATTGGAGGCCTCACCCTCTCTGAGGAGTAGATGGAGGTTAGTGTAGAGGGGAGATAGGGGAGGTGAGGAGGGGAGGGAGTGGGAAGTGGAATTGGTATGTAAAATGAAAAAAAAAAAGACTGTTTTAAAAAACCTGACCATTCACAAGTTTCCATCTTTTCTCCAGCCAGCCAGGCTTTCACTCATAGCTCAACTTCTTCATTCTCTTTGATGTGGATTTTTAGAAAATCAGGTGTAACCAATAATCAAACAGAAGCAAAACACATCATCCAAGTTCAAATATTTTCACAATATCCTTTGCTCAAGTTGACCGTGTTCTGAACTTTGCTACTCACAGACCTGTGAAGTTTCTCTTTGGGACTTTCTGCGACCAGTGTTTATGAACTCACCTTACATGGGGGCTTGGCTCAGGGGCCAAAGAAGAGCTAATCCAGACAGCTTTATTTCTGGGACAGACAAGAGTGTTTTTCTCTACATATAAACTATTCAGGCTATTAGAGTTTTTTGGACCCACTAGAAAAAAAAATACTAGGCATATATTGATATTATTTTGCCACAAAAATGATAACAAAATAGAGATGGCTTTCTAAAACAATATTTGAGAGGGTGAGAGAGGTGTCTCTGTGATTAAAAGGTCTGGCTTTCTCTTTATAGAATCTGGGTTCATTTCCCAGCTCCCAGAGTGTGGCTCACAACTGTCTAACTCCAATCCTAGGATCAAGCGCCCTCGTCTGGCCTCCTTGGGCACTGCATACAGGTGGGACAGACATTCAAGCAAACAAAACACCCATAACATAAAATAATTATTTTAAAAGTTCAAAGAAAGAAAATGAATTGACTCTAAGACAATAGCAAAGTGTCATTTTATGCAGCATAATATTATGATGGCATATGAGATTCCTGTGTATTGATAGTACTATGGGAATTATTGCTTTCAGGGAATCAGAAATACTTAATATAATTAACTTTCAAAAAATTGTAGGTTAATTGATATATATATTGCTGTTATTTTACCATAATTTGAAGAAATCTGACATAAGAATACTTAAATTACACCATGACTTTTTTTTAAGTCCGATACAAATTGGAGTTTCCAAAATTTTACCAGGACTTTATTATTCTTGTTATTATTACTCTTGTTAATTTTCAGAGTACTTGGAATGTTCTGTAATTTAGCAGGTAAATATTCATAACTCCATGAGAATGAAAGGCATCATTGGTTCTGGAAGTGAGTGGGCTCTGGCCATAAGTCCAGGGGCTAAGATCTAGTCTTGTCCCGTTCCTCTGTGACCTTGAACTAGTCAATTTACTACCTCTCTGACCAAGAATTTCCTCACCTGTAAAATACAAGAATTGAACTAGATGATCTCTCAGATTTTTTTCTCTCAAATTTTATGGCCAAGTCTACTTTTTGACAGGTGAAAAAGATGGGGCTAATTTCAATGCATATTGTCTGCCTGCATATCTAGCCTATAACTGATTGCAGATGCCTAGACGCTAAAAGGGAGGGTCAAAAAGGTGCCATCTGCTTCTATTACCAATTACATTGTGAAGCTGCCTCAATTTTTTTAAACATTTAGTGAAAAACAGAAGTTGGCAGGAAATGTGTTATAAACAATATCACCCCGCACATTCATTGAATAATTCATAGCCAGTGTGTGGTACAGGCATAGTTTCTGAAATGACATTTTTCCCCAAATACCTGAGTGTTCCACATCAGTAACAAATGATTAGTTAACATTACTTCGCTAATTACAGTGCTTAGAGACTGAGGTCTCAGATCCAAATGTATTGTATTCTTATCAATTTCTTCTGAATTAATTTTTTCTATATTAGATAGGAATGAAATATTTATCACAGTTGACTGTTCACATAATCATATTTTCCCAGTCTTACCAAAGTATAATTGACAGATAAAATTGTATACATTTAAATCATACAATATGATGCTCTGGTCTTTGTACATATTATGGAATGATCACTGTTGACCTAATCAACACATCCATCTACCCATACATTATCACTGGGATCTGAGTGGTAAGCACATTCCAACTGCATTATGCTGTGTTATTAATTTAAAATATGCAAGATTTATTCATTCTAGACATTTAAAACTTCATATGCCTTCAACAGCACCCTCCCATTTCACCCTCTCTCTGATCACCCAGTGACTACCAGTACCTACTCTGCTGTTATGAATTCAAGATGAAGCTCACAGGTAACTGAAATCATACATTCCCATGATTGTTTTGGGGTTCTGTTTGTTGTTGTCATCCTCTGTTTAACCTGTGTTTGACAGTGTTCTTTGACGTTATGTCTTACAGAAGAGTAAGACAATACACTCATACAGAATGTATAGCTGCCTAGAAGTTCTCATTGTATCTCCCACACCCAGTACTAACACACACTCTTCTTCTCCCTTTTCCTCTGCCAGATTCTTAAGACCTCCATTCATTTTCATTTCCTATCTGTGGTGGTTTGTAAGAAAATGGTCCCCAAAGGGAGTGGCACAAAATGTGTGGCCTTGTTGGAGTAGGTATGGCCATGTTGGAGGAAGTGAGTCACTGCGAAGGTGGGCTCTGAGGTCTCATATATGCTCAAGATACCTCCCAGTGTCTCAGACCACTTCCTTTTGCCTATAAGTCAAGATGTAAAAGCTCTCAGCTCCTTCTCTAGCACCAAGTCTGCCTGCATGCTGCCTTGACTCCCGCCATGATGATAATGGACTGAACCTCTGAACTGTAAGCCAGCCACCCCAATTAATTTTTTCCTTTATAAGAGTTGCCATGCTCATGGTGTCTCTTCACAGCAATATAATCCCTAAGACATCATCTTATCTTTAATAACAAGAAACTACCTATCAATAAGTAGTAGGTTTCCAGAGGTAGAAAGCCCAAAATGCACTAAATCCCTAATCTTCCTTGATATAATACTTGTTTAATTGTAATGTCAGGTCCTCAGGAAAGTGGATGTGAGCTTGCATTGCTTATGTGTGTGCATATAAGTGAGAGATGAGTGTAGATATTTTGGAGGCATACAAATGTGAGCCTATTTCCACGTTGACCAAAGGTCAGAGAGTTGGAACTTACCTCAAGTTCCTTCAAGGTTACTGTGCTTCTACTTCAAACAAAGGTCTCACCTTGGTGTAGGTTGAGAGTTCTGCTCTCTCAGGGATATTGTCAACAGGTGTGACTAATTGCCAGACCTTGTATTTCAGGAATAGAGAAAGGGATGTTTCTACCTTAAACAAAGGTCTATGAATCCAACTAAGTTCCAGTTCCCTTAAGGAAATAACTTTGGATTCCACCCAGGGAGCGGTTGGTCTAGGATGTGAGCGTGACTTGTTTTGTTGTAACAACAGAATGTTTAACTAAGAATGTAGCCCATGACCTTCAATTGGTATGTTCATTTCCTTGTATCATGTCAATGTAGTTTTTTGTCTTACTCCTACCTTTTGGGCTCAGGGGTATTTTAAGCAGTTAGAAATTAAATGTGGGCAAATTTCAGTACTCACTGGAATTCCCTCCTGGTACTATCCTGTATGTTTCTCCGTTACTCACTGGAATTCCCTCCTGGTACTATCCTGTATGTTTCTCCGTTTTATTATTTTCATTCACGTCTTCATACTCTCTACTATGTTTCTAAATCTCCATGCCTCTACCCTGGCAAGAGGTATTTTTGTAGAGGCTGATCCCCTACAAGATATGAGCTGTGATATTAAAAAGGAAAACTCTAGTGGGGAGAAACCAGTGTTGAGGAAGTAGGCATGGGCAAGAGCAAAATTCCATGGTAATTCTTACTACTGTTTGTGCTAATCAAATTTTAAAACAAGTATTACTGGACTTTTGTAAGATTCTAAGAATTAATGTAGGAAATGTATTTAGTATGCCAGCCACTATTAAGCTTCTCAAAAACATAGCTATTTATTCTTATAATTTTATTAGTATAAAACTAATACAAATTTATTTTAAACACCTCAAAATGAAGTTTTTGTGACTATAATGATGTAAACCATTCTGTTTGTTTGGTGCAAAATAACTATTTTTCAGCTTATAGTGTACACAAAAACATCTATACTGCAAAGTCAGCCAAAATCCTACATATCTTTCTGCTGGTACCTTTTATGTTCTTAACCTACCAAGATATTATTGAGCCACTCTCAAATGACGACTCTAAGGATCACACCTCCATTATCTCTAAAAACTCCAAACTCTACACTTAACTCCTTTTCAAGAAGCAATGCACATAATATACTATATTCAATTGCAAAACTGTTCATGCATCCTTTTATACCTCCTTCTTCCCTCCCTCCTTCCTTTCTTCCTTCTTTCCCTTCCTTCCTTCCCTCCTTTTTTCCTTCCCTCCTTCCTTTTTTCTCTCCTTTTCTACCCTCCTTCCTTCCTTCCCTCCTTTCCCTTCCTTTCTTCCCTCCTTCCTTCCTTCCGTCCTTCCTTTCTTCCTTCTTTCCTTAGATAAGACCTAACTATGTGTCCCAGAATGGCCTTGAACTCATGACCCTCCTACCTCAGTCTAGGATTGCATCCCAGTGCTACCACATCCAGCAGTCAATGCCCTGTTTTTCCCCGGTCTGTATCTATAGTTTGTATTCCACCTATAGTCACAGAATCTGTAATATCTGATAATATCTGATTAAAAACTCTTCCAATGATCTAAGTCTTTAGTATCATGGTAACAAAACTGAACAATTGCTCCATGTCAACATGATAGTTTTTCATCCAGCTGTTTAGATTTCTGGTAGGCCCAAACCTTGTGCTAGAACACAATAAAATACAGTATAAGCATTTACAAAATTCAGAACCCAGTATGACAAACTTCTCAGCAAAATGTCCAATAACACTTAATATCACAATTACTCCTTACTTTGTTATTCAACTACAGTGTCAATGAAAAGGACATTAATGATGCTTTAAAGGGTGCTGTACTCAAGAAATGTGTAAACAACAGGGCCTAAAACCGAAGAACCAACCACTAAATGGAAGCAGTGCATCACACCTACAGCTGACAAACTTCCATAGACTCAAGTCACGGCCTGAGAAGAAAGTGATCATTTAACTGCTCATCCCATCCTACATGTGAGTCACTTTATTAGCGTCATTATTTGTAGTAAGAATGAAGTTGTCCATTAAGAAAATAGTATTAAAGATGGCAAAATGCTGGAGTCTGTCCACAAGTCGTGGAGCTACACAGTATCAGTCAGTTCTCTGAGTTTGGCCTTGAGTCACAGGCCTTTCATTTCCCAGGACTTTCAGAAATTTAGTAGCCTATTCCCTCAACTGCTCTATGCCAAGGTTCTCCTGAGCCATAAAGCTTCATCTCCATAAGTCTATTCTCAGAACTTCTTGGGCGGAGCTCAGGAGAGGTTCCAGGGCTAGGCAGCTTCCACCTCATAAAATCAAGATTTAAGACCAGTAATATTTGGTGCTTTACTGTTCCTTCTGGCTTAAACTATCCGGCATCAAATTTTATAACACTGAATGTTTTCTACTTTTAATGCCTTTCTAATACCATCATTTTCTCCTTAGATGCCAGCTTCAACACGAACTGTGAACTCTTTATGCTCTATGAATTTGGTTCCCCCTGTCCAGTCTCTGACAGGAAATGTCCTAGAACCAACAACAAGTGACCAAAAGCTTAAAGAAGAATCACATATTCAATGTGAATGAAGGAAAATACATAAGCAGAGAAAACTCAGTATTTTGAATTCATCTATAGAATATTGATTTACTAGTGATTGATTTGTGTTTTGAGACAGGATCATGTGCCTTGAATTCCTAATAGTCTTGTCTCTATTTCCCAGATGCTGAGATGGCACACATGAACATTTCTAAATTGTATTCAGTGCATATCTTTCTTCTTCCTAGGTGCTGGACATTGTTCCCAGACCAAATTCTCTGCCACCAAAACTGCATGCATCCCAGCAATGCACTTCAGCCCTGCATCACCCGCCTTCATTCTTTCTTTCCTGGCTCATTTTTCAGCCTAAGTGCAATCATCCACAGAACCTTTTCTGACCCCACCCCTACCCCAGGCTTAGCCTGTGTCTGGCTGTCATCTAACTTCCTTAATCTGCTCTCTGAAATCACACATGTCAAACTGCATCAAACATCTACTGATAAGCTCTTGCCGCCTCTCAAACACACAAACTCTGACCTATCTGTACCCTTGTCATTCATCCGTGTATAATAGTTGCTCAAGAAAAGGTTCGGAATAATTGAGTCCCGATGAGACATTCAACATTTTTCTGGAAATTCTATAAATATGTACAAGTTATACTTTAATACAATAAATGTTTTAATTTGTAAATGGTATCACATTTAATTCCATCAAAGATCACATAGTAAGAAATGATCATAGTGGGAGTTTACATCCATGTGATAGCAGTTCCAATGCTCAGTGCCCACCATTGCTTATCTGAGTCATGGACATTAGCAGAAGCTTCGTTCATCACTGTTTTTTGAAATAAGCCAAAATCTCTTCTATAAATAAGTAATCAAATATCAGTAAGATTTGCTTCCAGTCTTAGACTTTGCATTAGAATCTAGCTAAGAGTGCATCTTTCTATTGTTGATGTCACTTGCTGTTCAAGTGACAACAGAAACCAATAAGTGTCAGTCTAATTTCTGAAAGGTGACGGTCAGGAATCATTTGGGCCCTTCATCATCATAAGATGCACAGTTGTGCATAGGAAACCTTAACTTCATTGCTGCTTATAAAAAGCTACATTTTGTCAGGTGTTTAAAGGGCCTGGAGATTATGCAAATATCTCTCTGGCCCTTATGTGCAGCATAATCATAAATTAAAAGGTAAAATGTAGTCTGTAAATGCATGGAAAACATGATGCATGGAAAAAAACACCACCCAGTGTATTCTCTGAAGGTTTTTTTTTTTTCGCTTGCCAGATCAAGGAACACAGAAGAAATATGGAATCATTATACATCCAGCCACTTACAGAAAGGGAAAAAAAGTAGAGTTCACTCATCCCGAAATAGGAAAAAAAAAAGTTTCAGGACTGGGTGTCCTTTCCAGAAGGTGGCAAAATTAACAAAAGATGTTGCTGCCAAGGAGAGAAGCCATCTCTGAGGGCTTGGAAGGTGACTCAAAGACACATGGGCAGAACATGGGCTTCTAGTCAATTCGCTGGTCCAGCTGCATGGCTCCGCATTGGCATAAAAGTAGGGGACACCTGGAAAATTAAGGCAAAATCAAAACATGTCTCTGGGTTAAGAGGAAATCAAGCATGATGCTGCCTAGGGAAGGAAGCACACGCTGGATAGCTGCCCGGAACAGAAGTTGCTCTCATGGTGTCTGAGGTCAGACTTCACACTTTCATCCTCTGAGGTGTGTGTCAGCTCAGTATATCCAGACCATTAATTCATCATTGTTAGAAACCACTTGACGTTGGGAACTAGTTTGAATGTTTGTCTCCGGAATACTAAGTGGGAAGATGATATGGTTTATTGGGGAATGAACGGAAGAAGCCATGTTTCCAGATGCCATGCGGGATTCATCCAAATAAAAGACCCCACCCCTGTCCTCAGCAATTCAAACTCCAACAACAACTTCTTTGGTGATGTGTGTCTAGATTTAGAACTTACTCAGGTTGCTTCTGTTACTCCTCCTGAACTGCTGTGAACATTAGACCTGGCTCTGCTGTAAGTGATCAGGAGTTGTCCTTATTAGATTAGTAATCTATTACCCAAATTCTAGCATTTGTTTTGTTTTGTCTGAAACTGAATCTTACTCTGTAGCTTAGGCCTTTCTGAAACATCCTTTTATCACAGACCAGCCTAAACTACAAGCAATCCTCCTGCCTCAGCATCTCGGGTGCTCGAATTATAGCCTAGTGAGTGCTCAGCCACCATGCCTGACTTTACAGTGTTAGAAAAACACATCTATTAGTCTACTAGTAAGCACACATGTTTTCTTAATTCCTCTCTTCCCACCCTACCCCTATTACTTTTGCTAAGTGATGTTTTATAAAAGACAATAGGTTAAGGGAAGTCGTGTTCAGCATTCTGATATATCCAAAGCTTCGGGCAGCATGAGTTCTACCAGTGAAGGCAGCCCCATGGGCACTGGGCTGAAACTAGAGGGCGGCTCATCCGAAAGCTGCAAGCAAAGGCACGTTCCCTGAACACCTTCCAAATTCCCCAATGCACGATGCTAAGTGCTTTATGAGCTGTGCCAGGAAAACTTCTCAAAAAAAAAAAAATAACAGCAATCCAATTTAAACTAATAAATGCAAAATTCATTGAAGACTTTTAAAGGATTGCCCCAAACTGAAGTGAAAGATTCACGACAGCTTGAATTTTGCAGGAAAATGGAGGGAGCTAGAAAACTTTGTTTTGAGGGAGGTAACCCAGACACAGGAAGACAATTATCACATGTACTCACTCATAGGTGGTTTTTAAACATAAAGCAAGGAAAACCAGCCTACAAACCACAATCCCAGAGAACTTAAACAACAATGAGGACACTAAAAGAGACTTACATAGATCTAATCTACATGGGAAGTATAAAAAGACAAGATTTCCTGAGTAAATTGGGAGCATGGGGACCTTGGGGAGGACTGAAGAGGGGAGGGGAGAGGCAGGGAGGGGAGCAGGGAAATATGTAGAGCTCAATAAAAATCAATTAAAAAACTTAAAAAAAAAAGAATAGCTGGGACTACGAGTTTTTCTGACCCAGGTTAGCCCAACTGTGCTGCAATCGGAAAGGTCTCTTCTTCTCCTTCCCTCCCTCTCCTCCCCCTTCTCCCTTCCCTCCACACTATCACTGATTTTTCATTGTTTATCTGCAATCTTTCTAACAACAGACCTTTCTCTGGTCATAAAAATATCAAAAATATACCAGGGTCACCAATCATCCATCACATTTTTTTGATAGAAAGTGTCCCAAGCTGACTTTGAACTCATGATGTAGTCAAGAATGACCTTAAACTTCTCGTCCTCTTGCCTCCACCTCCCAAGTCATAGGATTACAAGTGTGTACAAGAGTTGGAGACAGGGTCTTTAAAGAGGTAATTGGATAAAAAAAAAATGAGGTCATTAAGGGAAGTCAGCGTATGATCTGACATGTCTTTATGAGAAGGGAAAAATCTGGACTCAGAGACAAGCAGAGTGAAAGCCATATCAGTACACAAGGGAGGTGGCCATCAACAAGTCAAGGAAAGGGATTTGAAAGAGACCCTCCCCGACATTCTCTGAAGAAGCTATCCCCACTGGCATCTTCTTCTGGGATTTGTAGCCTCTAGGTTAATGGGGAAGGAAACATCCATGGCTTGAGGCCAGCAATGGGTGGTACTGCTTCCCAAGGCAAAGTAAAGAATCTTCCTGCACATTTCCCAGAGAGGTGATTGAGGAGGACGGCACATGGTCTAAGCTCCACCTTCAGACACCAGTGTTCAAAATACTAACTCCAAACAGGGGCGTCCAGACGGAGCTTGCTCACGGTGACCACAGGCCAGTTTTGATCAGGCCATGCTGACTATGATCCCTAACATTTTAGAATTGGAAAGTCTAAAATTTAGATAATACCATCCCAACTCTCACTAACCCCCTGACCCAAGCCACCTTCACCCCACCCTAGCGAATGTTCCCCACCCCACTCAATCCCTCCAGTAAATTTTTCATGCAGGGTCTGAAACTGAAGCAAATGTATCCATTACAAAATAAAGGAATTTGGCACCAAAACTTAGGGTGGAGAAATTGTTCATTGCTGCACAACAAACATATATAAATACCATATAATATCCTTAAAAGCAAAACAGAAAGACCATGGCACATTCCAGAAAATATTGAGTTACCCTTTTTAACAGGACAGGAATCAATTTGGGGACTTGACTAATGGGAGGAGCTTTGTCATATATATGCTATACAGAGCTCACCAGCTTTTTCAAAAATTGTAACCATGTCTCATAAACTAAAAGTTGAATGTATTTGGTTTTGCCTTCAGCTTCATCTGACAATAGCAAGTCAAAAATAATGATTAGTGAAACTACATTTTCACAACTTCCCGTGGCATTTTAAACGGCTGGTTTGTTTGTAACATAGCCTCTCTGCCTATCTTGAGAGGAAGGAACACAGACTAAATTTCTGTATTAGCTCACAGACCACAACCCAGGAACAAACTAAATCTCAAACACTTCCAAAAAAGCAACAGAAATCCCTGTAATGTGGATGTAGTACCACTTAAAAAATTCCACATTAATAACATTTATTAACGGTGCAACACCACCCAAAAATGTACATCTAATAAAGTAAATGTTCTTAGTCTAATGTGGCCTACTGTAGGACATATGCTTTGAAACTAGAGAATCACAAAACTGGGATTATCCGTTGTCTTAAATATGTGAGTTAAAATTTTAAATGGCATTGACTAGCAAAACATAAAAACAGAAAATTATCTATTTTTGCATGGTTAAGGTGTTTTAGTTAGTATATATGCATCGCTTTCATTAACATAGTCTCCCACATGCATATCATGTACTTTGTTGACATTCAAGCCACAACTGTCTATTGTCTCCCCATCCCCCATTGCCTTCTTTTCCCCACGTAGTCCCTCTTCAAACATGTCATGTGTGTGTGTGTGTGTGTGTGTGTGTGTGCATGCATGTGAGTGAGTGTGTGTTTACATTCTAGAAATCACATATGAGAGAAAATTCTGTATATTTGAGACAAAGTCTCACTGTGTCCTGTTTTTTGCTATTTGAAAAGCAATAATGTATATGATATTTTCAGATGTAAAACTAATCATGTATTTTTTTCTTTCCTTTGTTGAACTAGAGACTAGCTGTGTAGTTCAGGCTGACCTCAAACTCAACAATATTTCTGCACCGCCTTCCTGAATGCTGGGATTGCAGTAATATACCACCCTGCTCTGTGCAAAATTTAAAAATTTTTTAATTCAATATCAAAAATTTGAATTTAGTACCCAAATTCAAAGGAGCAACATAAGGAGAACAAACTGAAATATTTAGAACATGCAAATCTTTATTTAACTGTATTTTCATAAGGGTTCAGATGCCTGTATATACGTATGTAAGTGTGTGTGTAGATGCATAAAATAAGGACCATGAAGATGAAAACTAAACTGCTGCCTGCTGGTGCTAAGAAGCAGGGACTAAGCTGGAAGGGCCTCACTTCTATCCTATCTATTTATTGATGGCATAAAAATAGTCTAGTCTGAAATTAATTATAGCAAAAGATTAGGAACAGAAAGGGGACTCACTGGGTTTTAAGTACTGACTGTCAAGCTTCATGATCTTAGTTTGGTATCTGGAATCCATTTGGTAGTGAGAGAAAAGTCAACCTCTGCAAGTGGCACTATAACCTCAAACATGCTTAGCACATGTGTGCATGCCCCCCACACACACATAAATACATTAAGAAATAAGTATAATTGACTAAATAAGGTACATATTCAAAACTGGAGTTCATCTCACACTTTAAGAGAAAAATTTTATGCCCAAATTGCAGGAAAAAAATAGCTCCCCAATCAAATCTCATCAAGAAAAGTGTATTTCTTAGAAGAACACTTCAATGGGGATGAAACTACTCAACAAAGTAGATATGCAGATCATGAATTACGAAATACTGTACTATGAATGAATTGGTACAGGACTTGAAGCCCAGTCCTATGTTTGTAATTCTGTAAGTTGGAAGAAACGTACAAATTGTAGGGGAAAGTGTCTTCACGATGGAGAAGCAGAAAAAGTTGGGTTTGGAAACAGTACTTTAGCTTTCTCTGGGAATAAAAAGGGACCGTCTATGAAATTGGGTTTACTTCTATTCCTTTTGGGATGATGAGGAATAAACCCAAGACTGGGTAAAATGCTAGACAAGCACTCTACTACTGAGCTACATCCTGAGCTAGCGTGATGTTTCTATATTCCATAGCTTTTATGTTCTTGGATGTCCTGATCTGTTGCACATGCTGATGCCACAAGAGAATCAATATACAACGAATATAGAAATGTAACTGATCTGGATGAACAAATGTTTGAATATGTGTGTCTGTTTTAACAGTAATCTTTTGTTGTAATCAAAGATCATGGTACCAAGGGAACAGCCTATTAGAACACATAAAGAAGGACTTTTGACCACCTCTCTCTTAAGAGCCATTCTTGACATCTCGCTGCAGCAAAATATTGAGAGTTGGAATGATTCCCAGGAAAGTATATTGGAATTTACTCTATTGCCTCATTAAAGTCTGGCAATTGCAATGCACAGTGTAAATTACACTTCCATTCAAATTTCATGTTTTCTCTTAATGAGGAAGAATTCTTTTCTACTGTAATTTTCATATGTCTCTCTATAAGTCCAAAACTGACAGGAAAAGTTTTTTTAAATACTTTCGAATATGTTTTAGCATGAGATTTTTGCAATATTCTAGCATTACACTTAATATTAGTTCATTTCAGTTACAATTACATGTAATTACTATCGTTAATTATCAACAACATCCAATCTTGAGTTTTTATTTTAACTACTTTATAAGACTATCCATTAAATATATAAAGTTTGGCTGCATTCATAAATAAAGAATAAATATACGTAACAATTTTTATTATTCCAATTGAAAGTTATGTATCTTAATTAGGATCAGTGATAGACCTTCAAATTTCATACTTACTTTCAATATCTCAAAAATGTAAGTGTAGCTGAATATAGAATTCTTTGAAAGACATGATTATGTTAAAACGTGTCTATTAAGGTGTACCCAAAAAGAGATTCCAGAAATGAATACACACACATACATACATGTATGTACACACACACATACATATGTACACAAATGCACACACATACACACACACACACACACACACACACACACACAGGAATGACCCTGTGCAGACAGAGACAGCTAAACAACCATCAGCACACAAGCCCTGAAGAACAAGTTCGAAAGAAATCTAACCCTGTTGACACCTCGTTCTTAACCCTCTAGCCCCCACATCGATAGAAAATAAAGCACTTGTATTTAACGCCTTTGGTCTTTGGTGTTTTGTCATGACATCCAGGCTACATTAGTGCAGCCTTAAATGTGCGGGACGTGGCGAGAGCTTTACCCATGCAAAGGGTGTTATTTTTTATGACTTAACTGTGAATAGGGCTGGGGAGGCTTATCCTACATTAGAATCTAAGTGAGTCCTAGATACTATACTAGAATCTTTATCTTTTAAAATAGAGTAGGGCACAGATGCATAGAATGGAAGATAACATGAAGAGATGGGGGTAAAGAAAGCCAATAACTACAAGAAGCTTAAAAAGACAAGGTGGGACTCTTTCTACACTGTCTGGAGACAAAACAGACCTGCCTGCTTCTGTCCTCCAGAACTGGGATGGGATAACTGTCTATGAGCCAGTGCCATGCGCCATGACTTCAGAAAGGTAGTGCATAGCACCCTTGGCCTACCAGAGGGCTGCCCTTGTGACTACTGCCATATGTACTTCATGGCTGGTTTTGTTTTTGTTTTTGTGTGAGTGTGTGTTTTTTTTTTTTTTTGGTTTGTTTTGGTATCTAGATGTGTTTGTTTTCTTTAGGGGATTTTGGAACAAGAAACCATGTTACCCTTGAATTCCTGGTTCTCTTGCCTCAGCCTCCCTAGGACTGTGATTCCAGGCACACATCACCCCTCTTGGCTACTCTCATTTTTTATAATTGTACTGGAAATACTGCTTTTGTATGATAGTGTTCACTGTCCACGTTGGCTCATTTAATGTGAATTTATGTACCATAAATTGAAAACCAGTGTTTTCAAGCTCACAACTCCACCCAGGAGCCATCTCCAATTAACAACCATTCACAAAGAAAAAAATGATTCTCTCCAAGGAAGTCTTAATGGGTATACAAATAGCACTTAAGGGCAGGCCCTGCGACCAGCAGTACATGGCCAACACAAAATGAACTCAAGGATATTTTTGGAGATTTCTTTCGTCTCATATTGCTTTGTTTGAATATTTTTATTCCTTACTGGTCTTCTGTGGTCTTGAGTTTTATGGGTTTTATTTGTGTGTGTATGTGTCTCTTCATGTGTATGCATTTCTCATGTTTTTTAAAGGTATTTTGGGGTGTTATTGTTAGTTTAGTTTGTTTGTTTTATCCTTCCTTGTTTGTCTTCTTTGTTTGCCTGTTGGTTTTCTTCGGAAAGAGAGAAAAAAGGAATAGAGTTGGAAGGGTGCAGAGGAGGTGGTGAGGATCTGAGAGGAGTTGGGGAACCATAATCAAAATAGATTGAATGAAAAGAACTTCATTCAAGATCAAAGGGCAAAAGTTGGAAGCATGGGAGTGGGGATAGGGGTGGAGGTAGGGGTGGGGTGGGCAAAGGGGAGAGGGGGAGGGAGAAGGGAAGGACTGGGGAGAGCTTGGGGGAGTGGGAGGGTGGAGATGGAGGAAGGGTGGATATTGGAGAAGGGAATAATATATCTACATTAAGGGAGTCATTTTAGGATTGGCAAGAGACTTGGCTCTAGAGGGACTCCCAGGTGTCCATGGGGATGTCCCCAGCTAGGTACTTGGGCAACAGAGGAGAGGGTGCCTGAACTAGCCTTGTCCCATAGTCACATTGATGAATATCTTGATCATCACCATAGAAATTTCATCCGATGGAAGGAGGTAGAGACAGAGACCCACATTCACATCAGAGCAAAGACTGAGCTCCCAAGGTCCAGTCGAAGAGCAGAAGGAGGGAGAAGATGAGCAAGGAAGTCAGGACTGTGAGGGGCTGGTCCACCAACTGAGACAGTGTGCCTGATCTAATGGGAGCTCACCAAATCCAGCTGGACCAGGACTGAATGAGCATATGATCAAACCAGAATCTCTAAATGTGGCTGCCAATGGGGGCGGACTGAGAGGCCATCGATAATGGCACTGGCACCTATCTCTTCTGCATATATTGGCTTTTTTGGGAACATAGTCTATATGGATGCACACCTTCTTAGGCCAGGATGGAGGGGGGAGGGCCTTGGACTTCCCACAGGGCAGGGTACCCTGCCCCCTCTTAAGGAAGCAGGGTGAGGGGGGAGGGGTATTGGGGGAGCGGGAGGGGACTGGGAGAAGGGAAGGAAGTGTAAATTTTTGAATGAAAAATAAAAGAATTTGAAAAAATAAAAAATAAAAATAATTAAACAAAGTTAGTGTCTTATCAAATTTTTCTCTAAATTATTCTATTTTATTAAATTCATTAAATATAAAACCCCACACATTAAGGTTAACACCTAAATTTATTTTAATCACTATTAAACAGAAAAAGACAAACATCTTCAAGGTGAACCTTGATGTGGTCTTTCCTTTTCTAACATAGTCTTCTTTTACTCTTCTGTATAACCCATTTGTATGGCCCCAGAAATACCTAGTCAACAACTAGACCGTAGTTTTATCTTGTTCGTGACCTTGAAAGTAATTCTGTATTCTTCAGATACAGGAGCTCACATAAAATATAGTTCGTTTCTTCCTGGCATGGTTTGCAGCTGTTGCAGTTTCATGCTAGGCTCAGCTTTAAGCAATGAGGCTTGGTTCTTCCAAATATGAAGCTCTTCAGCTCATTTTATACACCGGCGTCCACGGCAACTGGCTGCTTTGCTAACTTTTAGTTCAAGAACTCTGAGAAAAATCCTCACACTCATACGCACACACACACACACGAGAGAGAGAGAGAGAGAAAAACAGAGAGTTTATATATAGGCACATATTGGTAACACATTCAGGTAGAGAAACAAATTTACATTTGGACACTATTTTAGTCTTTAATTGTCTTCCTAATAATTTATATTTATATTCATTTTTATTTTTAAAAAGTGTTGTGTAAGCGTGTGTGTAAGTGTGGGGGGTGTATATGTGCAAAGCTAGGAAGGACTCTAGGGAAAAAAACCTGTTGCTACCCTATGGGTCTCACCATTCTATGACCCTAAAAAGCATCTGAGGGATCTAGCGCCTCTGCCTCCACTTTGTGACTCAGAGTTAAAAGTGTTTTTTCTATCTTTTAGATGAAGGTTCTATGGTAATATTTAAGATATTCATCAGTCTGACTACAGGGCAAGGCCAGAACGGGAACGCTCTCCTCTATTGCTTAGGGTCTTAGCTGGAGTCATCCTTGTGGATTCCTGGGAATTTCTCTAAAGCCAGGTTTCTTGTTAACTGATGGAAACAGAGGTAGAGACCAGCATTGGAGCACTGGACTGAGCTTCCAAAGTCCAGTTGAAGAGTGGGAGGAGTCAGAATATGAGCAAAGTGGTCAAGACCATGATGGGGACACCCACTGAAATAGTCTAGCTGAGCTGATGGGAGCTCACCAACTCCAGCCAGACAAGGAAGGAATAAACATAAGACAAAACTAAACCCTCTGAATGTGATTGACAGTTGCATGGCTGGGGCTGACTGAGCAGTCACTGGAGTTGGCATCAGGATTTATCCCTACTGCTTGTACTAGCATTTGGAAACCCATTCTCTTTGGATGGATACCTTGCTCAGCCTGGATATAGAAGGGAGGGCCTTGGACCTTCCCCAAAGTAATGTGCCTTACCCTCTTTGAGGAGTGGATGGGGAGTGGGGTGGGGTGTAGAGGAAATGGGAGAAGGGGAGGAAGTGGGAACTTGGATTGGGTATGTATAATGAAAAAAAGATAGATTGTTTTCTTTTTTAAAAAAATTTTAAAAAGTGTTTTTATTTCAGTCTTTCTGGTAGGTGTGTGAGAACACTACAATGTCGTTGAAATGAGCATATTCCTAACTGGCATAATTCATAATAAGCAAAACAATGTTCTTATTCGTCAGGTCTTCATCCTTTCCAGGGAACTGACTGTTCATGTCTTTGCTCATGACCAAATTAGACCGTAACTGTAGAGTTACAAGAGATCTTCATACACTTTGTTCCTACGTCTTTTATTAAATTTATGGTTTGAAAATTACAGGTTTTTCATAACTCACAGTTTGTACTTTCATACTTCTAGCAAGGATTTTTACAGAAAAAAAAAGCTTTCAATTTTGATGAGGTTTCCTCCTTTATCAATTTTTCCTTGATAGACTGTGGCTATGCTCTTGGTACCATGCCTAAGAACTTTTTCTTTTAAGGCTTTCTTTGTTTGTTTTTCAAGACTGTTTCTCTATGTAACAGTCCTAACTGTTACATAGAGAATTAGCTCTTGTAGACCAGGCTGGCCATGAATTCAAAGAGACTGCCTGCTTCTTCCTCCCAAGTGCTGGGATTAAAGCTGTGCACCACCACACAGGCTAGGAACTCTTTTTAATTCATTTTATTTTTTAAAATGTGTGTGTGTGTGTGTGTGTGTGTGTGTGTGTGTGTGTGTGTGTGTGTGTGTGTGTGTGTGTCTGTGTGTGTGTGTCTGTGTGTCTGTGTGTGTCTGTGTATTCATCTGACTGCAGGTGCCTGGGGAGTCAGATGTATCAGGTCTCCTGTAGCTGGAGATACAGGTGGTCGTGAGCTGCCTGACACAGTGCTAAGAATCAAACCTGGGTCCTCAGCAAGAGCTGAAGGCCTTCTTAGCCGCTGAGCAATCAATCATTCTAGCCACCAGGTCTAAGGATTCCTATCCCCAGATCCCCAGATCCACTAAATTTTCTTATCTTTATTTGTGTTTTCTAACAGTTTCATATTTTACATTTTAAGATCTGTTTTGAGTTAAATTTTGCACAAAATATGCCATTTTGCATGAAACATGAAACTAGTATTATTTTTATCAAGGTATGTTAAATATAATAATTGCTTTGGGGCCTTCATCAAAAAGTCAGTTGGCAGTATTTGTCAGTGTCTACTTCCAAGTTCCTTATCCTCAATCAATTGACCTGAGCCTGTCGGCCTGCCCAAGTCATGGTATTGGACTCTGTAGCCCTATTGTAAGATTTAATACTATGTGGATAACTCCTTCCACTTCTTTTAAAAATAAGCCTTAGTTATTGCAGCTCTTGCCTTTGCACCTAAAATTCAGAATTAGCCTACCTGTTTTATAAAAATATTACTGATATTTTGAAACGAAGTACATTGAACTTATAGATCCATTTGTAGGGAACTTATTTTCAGTATGTGGAATCTTCCCATCAAAAACATGGTATGGGAAGGGGAGAATAATTCAATACAATAGAGTTTACTTAGCATATGGAAAACCATGGATTCTATCCCCAGCACTGAAAATTTACACACACACATGCGCACACACACATAATCATATGTATATTTATATATAGCAATATTTATATTTTATATTTATATTATATATAAATATGTTTATATATACTACAATGTACAATGTATAATATTATGTATAATATTTTAATATACATAAATATATAAACATATAAATATATATTTGTGTATGTGTGTGGTATGTGTGCCATTTAGTATGTTGATATAGGTAGAGAAATAGATTTACATTTGAGCACTATTTTAATCTTTAATTTTCTTCTTAATAATTTATTTTTATTTTTAAAAATGTGTGTGTATGTTGTGTGTGGTCATGAGAGTGCAGATACCTACAGAGGCTATTGAGGTTAAAGACAGCAGACCCTGCCGGCCAGAGGTGGCACAGGCCTTTAATCCCAGCACTTGGGAGGCAGAAGCAGGCGGATCTCTGTGAGTTCGAGACCAGCCTGGTTTTCAGGAGCTAGTTCCAGGACAGGCTCCAAGCTACAGAGAAACTCTGTCTCAGGAAAAAAAAAAAAGAAAAAGAAAGAAAGAAAAAGACATCAGAGCCCTAGAATTGGAGTTACAGGTGGTTGTGAGTCACCTGACTTGGGGGGTCCTCTGCTTTTGTCCATTCTCTCTCTTCAATGTCTCTTCTCCAACACAGAGTTGGAAAACAAACGCAGATGCTCAGCAGGAGCAGGAGGTATTCCTAACCTCTGTGCCATCTGTGGAGCCCAAGAGTCAGCATTTCTCAACTCTCCTCTACCCAAAATGATCTAGAAATTCAACCCATCCTTATCAAAATACCAAGAACATTCCTCACAGGACCAGAACACATTTCTTACACACACACACACACACACACACACACACACACACACACACACAAACACTAGCCCAAACAATATTAAAAAAAAAGAACAAAGCAGGGAGCATTGTAACACCTGGCTTCAAAGCAAACGACAAAGCCATAGTAAACCAAAACAGCATGATATTGGCACTAAAACAGAGACACACAGCCTAAGAGAACAAAATAAAGTTTAAAATTAAACCCACACATCTATACACAACTGAATTTCTCTAAGATGTTAAGAATATGCACAAGTAAGTGATAAATATTTGAGTAGACAAATGTGGCCACCCTGATTTAAACATTACGCTATGTATACCTGCATCGCAACATCATATTATAGTCTGTGATCTATACAATTTCAACAATTATGCATCATTAAGAAATAAATTTAAAGTGGAGATAGCTCAGTGATTAAGAGCACTTGCCTCCCTTGCAGAGGACCTGACTTCAGTGCCTTACACCACATAGTGGCTCACATCTCTCTATATCCCCAGTTCCAGGAGATCTGACACCATTTTCTGGCCTTTGATCCCAGAATACAGACATACACGCAGGCAAAACAGTTACACACATAACACAAAACTTAAACATAGGAAAATAAAAATGACTTTAAAAATCTCTTTACTGTTTTAAAACATAAGGCCTGTTGGTGTTTTAACGTCTTTTTGGATATGCGGATGCAGGCCGTGCTTAACATCTTAGGTCTGACTTTTAAACAAATGATGATTCAAAATGTCTCTATTGCTTATTTATTCCACTCTTCAGCATTCTCTGTTTGTTAACTTTCCCATTAATTAAAATACAACTCAGAACTTTTAAAACCTGAAGCTAAGGCTGATATCAGTTTGCTAAATGAATCATTTTCTAATCTCTTCAAGTCTTTTCCAATTTCATGTCTCAGAAAGAGGTCATTTTCTAAATGTTGGATGGCACCTGGAGACAGAAGGGTGGTCCCAAATGAAAGGAGCTCTCTGCAGAAAGCCCACTGATGACATAATGAAAATTTTAAGCTATATGCAACACTATTTGAGGAACCATAATTCAAACAGCAAAAATTAGACTAAGGATGTACAACCAATTTTACGTGGTCCCTAGTTCTGCTAGCTCAATTTCTACTCTCTCATAAGTGGGCTTTAAGACTTAAAAGCTCTTCATAATAAAAGATTTCATTCTAATTTTCATGACTCTGACACTCCCTAGAAATACCCAGTTCTTTCTTTTTTTATCCCTGCTGGGGGATCAAGGTTGCGATCATTCCTAGTGAGCTTCCCGGCTATGGCAATACCTTCCAAATCAATCAATGTAGTACATCTTTCTGCTACACCTGTACTCAAAACTAGACACTGAATTTTCAGGAGACGATATTTTAATCAGTTCTCAAGGGCTCTTATTTGACTCCAGTCTGTATGTTTCAGAGGTATTTGACAGCAACAGAGCTCTGGGACGAGTCCCATGCTAATTTCAACATTGGTGAATTTGTGTATTTACGGTAATTGATTCAAAATAACTGCCTGCCTCAGAACATGGAGCTCTGACCCAGTTTTCTTAGACTTGTGCAGAAAAGCATTCAATGCTTCCAATTTTTCATGCAAAAAATAATGGAGAACATCATCCCCTACTTAATTGCTAATCTAAATGTCCCCCATGCATCGTTATAATAACCAAAGGACTTAATCAGAATATCTCAGATTTTTAAATCAATATTGCTATTAGGAGCTACACTGTTAATTAAAAAAAATGAAAAACTGTCTTTCGTTGTACAGTTATGGTGTGTACAATCAACACCCCAAAACTTGGGAACAAACAGACAAAATTGAGTTGGCGCTGCATTTTTTTTAACTCTCTGGGAAAGTGGAAGCAGATAAACACTGACAAAGATGGATTGGGGAGACACGCAAAGCTGGGGATCAGCATTCATATCCCTAGAATCCATGTAGAAAGCCGGGTGGGCTTGATGGCCTTCCTGAAATCTCAACATTCAGGAGGCAGAGACAAGGTATTCCCAGAACAATTTACATGTATCAGCTGGGGCTAAAGCTCAGAGAAAATTGTGATGGACGGGGCAAAAATGATTCACAGCATCAGAGGACTAAGATACCTGCTGCTAGATAGTGTCTTCCAGACGTGAAAGGGAAGCTGCACCCATGAAATCTCATCAACATGCTTTCCTAAACAAGACCTGCAGAATGACCACACCAGCTAACATGTCGGTGTGGGTAAGGGAAAGGTCACAGGTCCTCACCTGTGAAGTAAGCATGACAGGCACTTAATGAACACACAGATAGGAAACTCGCTTTTCTCCAGGGTAAGGCCCCTGACAAGTTATCCAAACCCAGTGGCCAGCCCTAAACTTGTGGACACCTCTAAACAGTAAATGGACTCACTAGGGTATGTATGTGTAGATAGATGTATCTGGGTGTATTATATATCTATGTGTGTAGCTGTTTGTGTGTTATAATTAAATCAAATAAGAAGCAGTCGTGAATTTGAGAGAGATTTGTGGGACAGGGACACTGGAAGAGTTGGGGGCCAAAGGGAGAAGTGGAAATGCTGTAACTACAGTACTAGTAGATGAAATCTGCCCCAAAAAGTAAAATAATTTTTTAATTAAAAAATGGCCTAGAGCAAGCAAGCTAACCAGACCAGCTGAAACAGGAACTCCAAGCTCTTTGGGATATTCTTGCATACTGAGCAGCACCCACCCTAGTGGACAAGGTGGAAAACAAGGAGGAAGACATTCGATATCAATCAAACTATCTCTGCAGTCACTACATAAATATATGCACCCCCATATACACAGGAACACTCCTCCACAGATGCACACCACACACATGTAAAAATGTTCTAACATTAAAAAGAAGAGCTTCAAATCACCTAAAGGATAAGTCATAACAAATGGGGAAGATCTCTTTTGAAAAGGTGTAGACAAGTAGTCAGCACAGGGATTGACTTTCATGAAGTACTCTTTTAATAGCTGATGAATTGAACAGCTAGACTATGTTGCCCAAAACTACCATAAGAATTTAAGTAGAGCAATGTATTATTTACTTCACTCATTGTTATGACAAAATACCTAATGAGAGCAAATTAAGGAAGGAAGGGTTTATTATTGCTCTAAGTTTGAGGGGACAGTCCATCATGACGAGGAAGACCTCCTAAGTGATTTTAAATCTTGTCAAGTCTAGAATCAATACTAGCCATCGCTTAGGGGGAGAAGAAGAGAGGCAGGAGGAGGGGTGCCCTTGATTCAGTTAAGTGTTGAAACCATTGCAATACACCAACTGTGAGCCTCCAACATAATGTCATTGAACACGAAGCCAGGAAGAGATGCAAACGAAACCTTTTCACTGTTTACAAGCATTGGTTTCCAGAGCACTCTTGAGACTTGATGGAGATCCATCCTGAGGTCCTAGTTATACCATGACCACAGTAACTTAGCGACAGGGGGGCATGGCTCATTCATCTCCATATTCCTTCAGAAGGTCACAAACACAGAAGAGAACAGATGTTCAGGGCATGTCAATGAACTGAAGCAGCCATTTGCTCTTCACTCGCAGGGTCTGGGTGCTGCATTTGCTGTGAGATGTCCAGAATTCCCCCTTAATGTTAACTGAGTTTTCTGTCCTGCCCAGCTCCCGCAGTCGTTAAGTCCCAAAGAAATCACCCAGAGGTCTACATTAACTATAAACTGATTGGCCCATTAGCTCAAGCTTCTTATTAACTCTTATAACTTATATTAGCCCGTTATTCTTGACTATGTTAGCCACATAGCCTTGCTTCGGTGAGGCAGTTACATCTTGCTTGCTCTGTGGCCAGGTCAGGACTGCAGACAAAGCTTTCCTCTTTCCAGAGTTCTCCTGTTCTCATTTCCCGACTCTGCCTTCTGTCTGGTTGTCCCACCTATACTACCTGCCTGGCAACTGACCAATCAGCGTTTTATTAAAATACAATTGACAGTCTACAAACCATTGTTCCATAGTACCTCAACTTCACCCACCCCTTAACATACATTTTAAACCCTCTTAACTGCTTCACCTCGATGCCAACCCCAGTTTTATCTTCTCCTGCCACTGCCAGCTTGTACTTTACATCAATCTTCTCCGTTTTCAACCTGATTCTAACTCCCTGCCTTGTTTTCCTCTGTTTTTATTTTCTGGCTCTCTATGACTTTGGGGCCCCTCATTTTCCTATGGTCCCACAAATGGCTTGTACCTTACCACTAGCACAAGGCTCTGGGAACAGTCATCTAGTGTGTTTGTTTCTTTTTAAAAAATTGTTTTTATTGAGCTATATATTTTTCTCTGCTCCCCTCTCCTTCTATTCCTTTCCCTTCTACCCTCTCCCATGATCCCCATGATCCCAATTTACTCAGGAGATCTTGTCTTTTTCTACTTCCCATGTAGATTAGGTCCATGTACATCTCTCTCTTTGTTGTCTAGGTTCTCTGGGATTGTGAATTACAGGCTTTAATTTTTTGCCTTATGTCTAAAAACCACTTATGAGTGAGTACATATGATATTTGTCTTTCTGGGTCTGGGTTACCTCACTCAATATGATGTTTTCTAGATCCATTCATTTGCCCACAAATTTCAAGATACCATTATTTTTTTCCCACTGTGTAGTACTCCATTGTGTAAATGTACCACATTTTCCTTATCCATTCTTTGGTCTAGGTGCATTTAAGTTGTTTCCAGGTTCTGGATATGACAAACAATGCTGCTATGAACATAGCTGAGAACATGTTCTTGTGGTATGATTGAGCATCCTTTGGGTATATACCCAAAAGTGGTATTGTTGGGTTTTGAGGTAGATTGTTTCCTAATTTTCTGAGAAATCACCATACTGATATCCAAAGTGACTATACCAGTTTACACTCCCACCAGCAATGGAGGAGAGTTCCCTTCTCCCCACAACCTCTCCAGCATAAGTTGTCATCAGTGTTTTTGATCTTGGCCATTCTTACAGGTTTAAGATGGGAATCTCAGAGTTGTTTTGATTTGCATTTCTCTAATGACTAAGGATGTTGAGCATTTCCTTAAGTGTCTCTCAGCCATTTTAGATTCAGTATGTCTGTTTCTTATTCCTCTTCATTCTTACCTTGTCTTCTTTGAGACTTTCCCCTTTAGGACTCATCTATCTCTGAGAAAAACCTCCAAAGTCCTCTTACCTGGCTCAGCTGGTGCCCGTTCTCTTTAATCCAGCCCTCTGCTATGTTACTCTTAGAGATTCCTTTTAATCAGTCATGTTTGAACCTGAGTTTATGTGAGTATTCCCTGAGGTGTGGGCCTGATTGACTTTCTTTTCCATGAAACAAATTAATAAAATGCCCACTGATTTGATTTGCCTATAATACTTGGGAGTCATCTTCCTTCAAATCAAGCCACACAGTTTCACATCATTGAGTTACGTCGCAATGAATCTGGCTTGTTTTATTTCCCTAAAAATTCCCAAGAGCCACTGGAAGAATGTTTTACTCCAAACTGAGAAATTAAATTCAAACTTTGGCCTGAGTCAAGCAGACCTGGTAAAAACACAGGTCAAGTCACACACTGACTTGGAAAGCCTGCTCCCAGGTCCCAAAGCAGCCTATGGTCAACGATTCAGAGGCTAATTCAGAAACTCTAGAAGGCTAAGTACTAGTTATATTAGAAGCGCAAGGGTAAAGTCAAGGAGGGAATTCCACATTCAACCTCTAAAGGCAGAAGATAAAATTTGAGAAGCAAGCCAGCCATGGCATGCAGGGAGCAGGGGTACCTGAGGGTCTCAGTGACCAATGTACCTGAGTCTGATATGACTGTTACACATGAATATGTGTGTATACATGTATATATACATACATGAATATAATGTAAAACGTGAAATAATCACCAAAATCTGTGCTAGAAACAGCATCCATTTCCAAAGGTTTGCCCTGCCCTCCTTGCTAATTATTATTATGACTATTCATTATTTGTAATTGCTATTCGTATGTGTGTTTACATATTAATAACACTTAACATAACCTTATCTTCATTCCAGATGTTTAAACATCCTAGTGATCAGGGTAGCTCTCTCGATCAGGTGTCCCCAGGTTCTGGCTCAAGAACTACTCAGCGGTAAAAAACAATGACATCGCTTTTTTGTCCCACAGAGCCGAACAGAGAGGAGCGGGCAACCCTCAGTAGGCCTGCTTTTGGGACCGAGAACCTCGCCCAACTAGCTTCCGCGGATTCATCTGGACCCTGTCCCGGCTGCACCTGAGCTCGGCCCACCGGGGCTGAGGCATTGGGGGAAGGGTGAGTCCCCTGCTAGGGGGCCTCCTTTGTCCCACGGAGCCGAGCAGAGAGGAGAGGGCAACCCTCAGTAGGCCTGCC
>PVIU01022910.1:0-28481 GCA_004026605.1 Ondatra zibethicus | reverse complement strand
AGGATGGCATAGTGTGTACAGCAGCTAAACTCAAGATGGCAGCATTGATGAGCACCCCAAAACCCACTCATAAAGTAGACAAAGAGCCAATGCAGACTAGAGAGATGGCTGTCTGTTGTAATCTGCTGGCCTGGTCTGTCACCTGGGTACCCTGTCCCTTTAAGAGACAAGCTTCACCCACTTCCATCAGCCCCCCCCCCACACGGAGGCAAGCAGATCTCCCACCTCCTCTCCAGTTCTCTCTCTCTCTCTCTCACTTTCTGTCTGCCCTTCTTCTGGAGAGGCAGCTTCTGCCTCTCTCTCTTCTCCCCCTTCTCCCTTTCCCTTCCCTTCCCCCCCAACTCACTAAATAAACTCTATATCCAAACTCTCTCTGCATGACATATCTGTCTGTCTCCTGCCGAGGCCTCAGACCACCTGCTAGGGGACCTGTCAAAGCCTTGGGTGACCCACCACCATCCCTCACAGGACTGGTCCCCCACCACCTCTTTATAAATGATAACACTGTCTGTAAAGCAATTGCTACACAAGCTTAAGGCCATAAGTTCAGGTCTCCAGTGCCCACATAAAAAGCTGGGTGATGCAGTCTATGCCTGTAATCCATGGGTACGGGAGGCAGAGACAGGAGGACCTCCAGGGTCCTCTGGCCAGACAGCCTAGCTGAACTGGCAAGGTCCAGACTAATGAGAAACCCTGCTTTAAAAAAATAAGGCTAGAGTGATTGAGAAAAACACTTGAAATATACCTCTCGCCTCCACAAAATCATAAGGGTGTTTGCATGTATATAAACAAATGCCCCCCAAAACCCCAACATATTTGCATTCGTGATGACTTCATTGTTTCATTGCCCAACTGCAGAGCTTTCACCTTGGACTAGGTCTTTGGGAAAACGACCTGCAGATATGGATGCTCAGAACACATGTGTGTCTACAGAGCTGGGATGACGTGAGCCGACAGTGGAAAGAAAGAGAAACCGCAGAAGGAAACCCTGTGTGGTGTTCTCACACTGCCCGCATTACGGTAGAGGTGAGGGTTTGGCGCAGTTTGGTATACAGGCAGGTCTCCAAATTAAGATCTATATATTTTAAATTTTGCCATAGTTCTTTGTGACTTAAACAAAATAAAAGCATTTTAAAATGAACAGGGTCATTGTTTGTTTGTGTGAACTGTATACTACTGACCTTTCTCTTTTAAGAAGGTATCTGCTAGACAGATTGAGAGCAAAAGTCTGGTTCCAAATTCAATTATTTGTTTTTTTATTTGTTTTGTTTTTTTGTTTGTTTTTTCGAGGCAGGGTTTCTCTGAAGCTTTAGAGCCTGTCCTGGAACTAGCTCTTGTAGACCAGGCTGGCCTCAAACTCACAGAGATCCGTCTGCCTCTGCCTCCTGAGTGCTGGGATTAAAGGCGTGCATCACCACCGCCCGGCTATTTGTCTGTTTTAAGATAGGCTCTGGCTATTGGAGTGCCTTGAGTAAGAACGGACTCAATAGGCTCAGGTGTTTGAATGTTTGTTCCCATGTTAGTGGACCTTTTTAGGAAGGATTAGGAGGTGTGGTTTGTTGGAGAAGGTGTGGGCTTGTGAGAAGAGGTGTGTGTCACTGCCGGAGGAGGGGGCGGCACTTTGAAGTTTCCAAAACCCAATGTCTCTTTCTCTGCCAGTTGCAAGAAGAAGAGGATGTAAAGTTCTCAGCTACTGCACCAGTACCACGCCTGTCTGCTTCTTGCCATGATGACCATGAACTGAGTTTCTAAAACTGTCAGCAAGCCCCCAGCTAACTGCTTTCTTTTAAAAGGGTTGCATGGATTAAGGTGCCTCGACACAGCAATTGAACAGTAATGAAGATAGCTGTGTCCCATGTTGACCCGGAACTCTTATTTTTGTGCATGGGTGTTTTGCCTCCATGTACGTATGTATACCATGTGTGTGCCTGGTGCCATAATAGGCCAGAAGAGGGTATTATCTCTTGGGACTGAAACTACAAATGGTTGTAAGCTACCCTGTGGGTGCTGGGAATTAAACCTGAGACCTCTGCAAGCTCTAAATCACTGAGCAACCTCTCCAGTCCTGGCCTGGAACCTTAATCCTCTGCCTCTGCCTAGTGCTAAGATGACACTGTACCCAGCTTCCAATTGTGTTTGATTGTTTGTTTGTTTGCATGTGTTTTGTTTGTTTTTTTAATTTCTGCTATATTGACTAGGACTTTCTATTTCAAGTGATAAACCTTAAAGAGCTTAATTTTGGAGGCAAGTAAATGTGTGTGTGTATGTGCTTGTTCATGTATGCAGGCACACAGGTACTACAGTGTGCATGTGAAGGTCAGAGGACAACCTTTGGGTATTAGTCCCCACTTTTCTACCTTCTTTGAGACAGAGTCTCTTCACCACTTCGGTGCTAGGCTAACTGACCTGTGGGTTTCTGAAGAGTCTCTCATATTTGTCTCCCGTTTCCCCCAGGAATGCATGGGAATTGCAGAAATTTGCACTGCTGTGATGGGGAACCTCCTTCAGCCAATGGCCTTTGAGAAGCTGGACCAGGTTGGGCGTGGCCTTGGGTAGCAAAAAGGTGCAGGCCCACCTCTCTCTAGCAGGCCCATGAGCTCTCTCTCTCCCCTACCTGGCCTGGATGCTGAATCTTTTCCTGTTCCCCATTTGTGCAGAGGACTGTGACCTGTGAGTCCCCCCTAAATAAAGAACCCCTTTATTATACTCAATTCTGAGCTAGTGTGGGATTACTTTATTTACATTCGCCTTCACTGCTATGTTGGATTTTATATGGATTCTGGGCAGTTGAACTCGTGCCAGGTTTACACAGTAAATATTTTTACCCACTGAGCCATTACCCCAGCCCCTTAGTTTTTAAAAAGGTATTTATTGATTTCCAGAAGCAGAAAGTTCAAGTATACATCCAACTTCAGGCATGGCTGGACTTATGTACCTATATGATATCATTAAGAAATTGGGGCTGGAAAGATGGCTCAGTGGTTAAGAGCATGCACTGGACCTGAGTTTGGATCCCAGGACCCATGACAGAAGACTTACAACTACCTGTAACTCCAGCTCTGGGGATTTGACACCTTCTCCTGGCTTCTGTGAATATTTGCACACATGTGGAGTGTACAAACATGCATAAATAAAATGGTAAATATCAAATTTTTCTTCTTTCTCTCTTGGGTCCCTGGTTTCTGTTTGTTCAGATTGTTTTGGTTGTTGATACTGAGCCTCGCTATGACTATTGTTTAATTAGTTTGTTGCCTTTACTCTAGACCTTTCTGTTTATAGAGAGGCAAAGGTAACTGTGAGCTATTCCACACATCTCTGTATCACTTTTTCTACTCTCAAAAGAACAGAGAGCATAGACTAAAGAAATAAGTTGAGCATGGCAGCACATATCTATCATCCCAGAACTAGGGAGGCTGAGGCAGGGGGACTGAGACATCACAGCCTTCCTTGGCTGTTGCATGAGGAGCTGGCTGTGTCCCTCTGCCCAGATCCCGGCCGCTGGCCTGCTTTTAATTCTGGCTAGCTTATATTCGAAATAATAACACAGAAACTGGGCTGGAGAGATGGCTCAGAGGTTAAGAGCACCGGCTGCTCTTCCAGAGGTCCTGAGTTCAATTCCCAGCAACCACGTGGTGGCTCACAACCATCTGTAATGAGATCTGGTGCCTCTTCTGGAAAGTGTACATATAATAAATAAATAAATAAATAAATAAATAAATAAATAAATAAATAAATAAATAAATAAATAAAAAGAAACTAATGCCTGGCCCATTAGTTCTAGCCTCTTATTGGGTAACTCTCATATCTTGATTAACCCATTTTTATTAATGTGTATTGCCACTTGACTGTGGCTTACCGGTATGAGTCTAAGCAGCGTCCATCTTAGCCAGGAGAATCATGGCGTCTGCCACACTTCCCTTCTCCCCAGCATTCTGTTCTGTCTACTCCACCCACCTAAGGGCTGCCCTATCAAAAGGCCAAGGCAGTTTTCTTTATTTAACCAATGAAAACAATACAAATGAAGAAGCACCTCCTACACCGTATCCCCTTTTTTTGTTTAAACAAAAAAGAAAGGCTTTTACTTTAACATAGTAAAATTGCATATAACAGAACAGTTATCAAGCAAGAATTACAGTTACAATATTTAGATCTAATTTATCTTTTATCATAACAATGGAAAACTATTACTATAACTAACTATCTATTCTTTAACTCCATCAAAGACTCCAGAAGGATAAAATATTACCCAAGTAAACAAGAAATAAGCAACTTTTAAACTCTAGAAATGACAGAGACATCTTGCTGCCTGGACAGTCACCCAAAGTTCTTCTGTACCATTGGGGCATCCATCTTTAGCCTACAGACCCATAGTGTCCAGTAGACATTTCCATGAAGTAGGAAAATTTAAAGACAGTTTAATCACTTTCTTTTGTGTCCTGCAGAATGTCTCACAGACTCTTTCATGAAACAGGAACCCCGAAGGATCGTCTCAATCGTCTCACCTTTAGGCTACACTGAGAGACCCTGCCTCAAAAAAGAAAGGGCTGGGAGTATAGGCAAATAGTAGACACTTTGTCCAGCATGTGTCCCAGGCTTCACCCTAGAACCACAACAAACACTGCAAGAATCTCCCTAAGGACAGAATGATCACCATCCATATCCCATATATAACGCAGCCATGGTGCTTTGGAAGCAATGGTTCCCTTTTTTGGCCTGCATCTGTAGCCACTCCTTCAGCTTGGGGTGGCATCTGCAAGGACCATACAGTTTGTAAGCAGCGGGTAAGTTTCCTCCCAATGTCTAGGATGTAATGTCTGGCGAAAGCACTCGTCCAGTGCTGGGGAGACGGCTCAGTGGGTAAAGCACTTGCTGTGCAGACGAAGAACTGAATCAGATCCCAGAATACATAGACAAGTCAGGCACAGCACACATCTGTTAACCCCAGGGCTGGGGGTTTGGGCACAGAGATAGGAGGATCTCTGGGATTCACTGACTCTACAGTCTAGTTAAACTGGTAAGCTCCAAATTCTGTGAGGGAACCTGTCTCAAAAAATAGGACAGAGTCAAATGTGATGGCATACACTTTAATCCTAGTACTCTCTATAAGACCCTGCCCCCTATATATATGTATATATCTATGTATACACATAATCTATATACATACACACATGTACATATACATATATGTGTGTATGGTGTGTGTATAAATATATGTGTATATATGTGTGCATGATGCATGTGTATGTGCATATATATGTAGTGTGTGTGGTGTGTGTGTGTGTGTGTGTGTGTGTGTGTGTGTGTGTGTGTATGAAAGCTAGGAATGGTGGCACATGCATTTAATCCAAGTACTTGGGAGGTAGAGGCAGGTGAATCTCTTTGAGTTCCAGGCCAGGTTGGTCTACAGAGTGGGTTCCAGGGCAGCCAGAGTTATATAAGTGAGAGCCTGCCACAAAACAAAATAAAAAACTGAAACTGAAACGAAACAAAACAGAAAACAAGAAAAAAATTTAAAAAGGGTGAAGAGAGACAGAGGAAGACACCGCATATTAACATCTGGTGTCCACATTTGCACACATGAGTGCAAGCACCTGCACCCCCGACACACACCACTCAGCTACTTCATGCAATAACCTAGACATTCCTAATTTACAGTCTAGGTCAGCAAGAATGGTAACAGGGGACAGGCGTAGTGGTGGACCTTTAATCCCAGCACTCGGGAGGCAAGAGGATCTCTGAGTTTGAGGTCAGCCTGGTCTACAGAGTGAGCTCCAGGGCAGTCAGAGTTAAGTAGTGAGACCCTGTCTTACAAACAAACAAACAACAGAAAACACAGCATCAAGAGTTCAAAGCTGAGCTGGGCAAATTGAGGGATAGACAGAGTGAGCCAACTCACCTGAAACTTCAGCATTAAAAACCATCCCCATGACTTCATCCCTGACCCCGCCTGGGCATGGAAACCCCTGGGGCACAATGCCAGTCATAATGCCAGGGGCTCATGCTGAATTCTCAGTACCACAGACAAGTATACACATCACTGTGCCCTAAGAATGCTTTCATTTCCCCTTTGGCTCTCCTTCAAAACATGTGGCTTTCTGTTCAGTACTCTTTGGTGTGTCTGGTGTCTGATGTTCTTTGTGTTCTGCCTTTGTTATTAAATTCTAATTTTATTGCATTTGCAATAAGGAACAAGGCCTGCGTGGCTAAGATCCTGTACCTTTGGAATTTACTGAGACTTATTTTATGGCCCAATTTATGGTATAACTTGAAAGTACTTTTTCCATATGTTCTCAAAAATGTGCAAAAATGATGGTGAACTCTAGTTTTTGTTAGCATTCTCTATCTCTCTTCCTCCCTCTATGTATACACACATATACACACATACATAATACATATATACGTTATAATAGACTATAAAAATATATATGCATATATTTGTGGTCACATTTATGTAGACATCTATGTAAACATTTTAAAAATGTTTGCTATCTCATTTTCTGGGGTTTGTTTTTAAAGCTTTATTTATTGCTCTTATTTTATGTGTATGGGTATTTTGCCTACACATCCGTCCATCCATCTGTGTACTGTGTGTTCCTGCATCTTGAGCATCTCTAAGCACATCTCTTGACTCAGTCTCATCCTCCCCATCTGCTGCTCTTAGTACCTGCTGAGGCCTTAGAGTCCAGCACATATTCCATTCTCTGCGTCTGGAGAGGAGGCCCGAGACCCAGGCACAGTGTAGGTACGAGGGAACCAGAGGCAGCCAGGACTCCTAATATCTTCCAATCAGTCTCTTAGTCCCATGAGATCTGTGGTACCTTTAGAAAGCAGTGACCTAGGATTTTCTAAGTAAAATGGGTGACAATAGTGCCACAAAGTCACCCAGGAAACAAGCAGGGCCAGAGAGGCCGAGCTCTCTCCTCCAGCCTAGTTCTCCACAGTGGCATCCAGTTCCTTCTAAGGCTAGGCTGGGGGATGTTCCCACAGCTGGGCCTAGGAGCCTCCCCAGAAGACATCTACCTTTGCTGCTGCGGTTTTCTTCATTTGTGGAGACCCCCCTCCTTCTTTTCTCCCTCCCTCCCTTTCTTTCTTTCTTTCTTTCTTTCTTTCTTTCTTTCTTTCTTTCTTTCTTTCTTTCTTTCTTTCTTTCTTTCTATTTCCCTACTCCTCTCCTGTTCTCCTTTGGTGCTAGGCATGAAGCCCAGGCCATTTGCGTGGTAGACCAGTTCTCCATCACTGAGCTCCCTCCCCCTCTTTTATTTATTTTTATTTTGCTTTATTTGTGTGTGTGATGTACATGTGTGTGTAGATGTACATGCCTATCTGTGCATGTGCAGCGGCTAAAATCAATAAGCTCCAGAGATCTACATGTCACCATGTCACCATCCAAGGACCTTGGTTACAGAAGCACTCTGAACTGTGTTTACATGGGTGCTGGCCATCTGAATCATGCCTTCATGTATTTTGATAACTGAGCTATCTCCTCGAATCCTTCCCCCTCCCAATACTTTTTCAAACACTGATTTTGGGGAAAGGAAAATAATGTATGTTGGCTTTGGCAGAAATATCCAGTCATCCTTCAGTCCCAAACCCCTTTCTCATGGCTGTCTTCAGTCACCAGGTGATCTCGCTGACAGGTTGGGTGTGCTTTGCCGCTTGCTTGATATGCCCACAGTGCAGACTTCCATCACTGAGATTTGATTGTCTTTGCATTTAAAAAAATACTAAGATATAAGCCACATGCCATAAAACCGCTCTTTCTAGATACACAGTTCAGCGACATCCTGCTTATTCACAAACTTTCACAACCATTGCCAAGGTGGGGAACATTTGTATCCACCCCAAGAGAAACCCCATCTACAAATGTCCCTGTTCTATGCCCCCAGTCAAGGCAGCCACCAATCCCCTTTCTGCTTCTGTTGATTTGTTTTGCTAATTCCCAATGCTTCATCACACAGATGATGTCAAATAACCTGGGACCTTTAGGACCGGGCTTCTCTCAGCTAGGACAGTGACTTCAAGCCTCATTCTCAGTGAAGTTCCTATAGGTGTTTTGCCTGTTTTATGACTGACTTCTACTCCGTTTGTATGAGCACAGCTTGGGAGCTGTTTGAATTTGGGGCTCATATAGATGGTGCTGTCTTGGATGTTTGAGCATGAATGTCTGTACGGACATGTTTTCTTGATACTCTTGGGTGTGTGTCTAGGCATGGGCCATGTGGTAACTATGCATGACTCTTCCAGGACTTGTCAAGCAGTTTGCCAAGATGCTGCTTCACTTGGCATCCCTGTTGGTAGTACATAAGCACCCCGATCATCTCAAGGCCCAGCCAACATTTGCCATTATTGCCTACTGATGACAGCTTCCCCAGTAGGTGGGAAGTGGTAGCTCATGATTTTGATTTTGATTTCCCTAAAAGCAAGTAATATTCCGGATCTTCTTATGTGCTTACTGGTGATTTGCATGTCTTCTTGGGGGAATGTATATTCAAGCATTATTCCTTAAAAACAAGAAACAAACAAACAATAATAAGAAAAAATGGGGCTGGAGAAATGGTTCAGTGGTTAAGAGCATTTGCTACTCTTCCAGAGGACCTGGGTTCAATTCCTAGCACCCATATGGTGACTCAATGGTTACATGGGATCTGACACCCTCTTCTGACCTCCATGGCATGTATGTGATAAATATGTATATATTACAGGGGAAACACCCATGCATATAAAATTAAAAACAAAATAAAAAAAACAGACAATTTTTCTTTGTGTTACTAAATTGTAAATTCAGTAACAATTATTCACATAATCTGGTCAGGAGATACTTATCAGAACACAGTTTAAATTTTTTTAGATTTATTATTATTTTATGTGTTTGAGTATTTTGTTGAATGTATGTATGTGTACCACACACGTGCCTGGTGCCTATATAGGTCAGAAGAGGGCACCGGATCCTCTGGGTCTGAAGTTATGGATGGCTGTGAGCTTCCATGTAGGTGCTGCAAACTGAGCTTGGGTTCTCTGGAAGAGCAGCCAGAACTCTTAAGTGCTGAGCCATCTCTCCTGACCCATAGAGACATATTTTATAAATATTTCTGTCATTGGGTAGCCTTGGCTGTCTTGATGGCTTTATTTGTTACTGGGTTTTTAACTTGGTAAGATCCAAGTCATCTTCCCCTCTAACTGCTTCTGAGCTTATCACGTCCCTGCCTACCCAAGGTCGTGAGAATTTACTCCTGCAACTTGTACAGGTATTATCATTGTAGCTCCCTGGTGATTGGAATGCCTTGACCTCCAGGCGAGATATACTGTGGCTTCAAAAGCACGTCGTCGTAAATCCCAGTCCTGTGAGGACCCAGGTGTGTCAGCTCACATTCCACCTCCCATCCCCTGTGTGTTGTTCTGTAAACCTATGACGAATGAACAAATGCATGTGGACAGGCTAAACTCCAGGCAGATTTACTGACACAAAGTAGTTTTTCTTCTACCCAATCCTGGCTTGTACATTCTAACGAGCAGCTCAGCAAAGAGAGATGGAGAGGGACAGAGGATGGCTCTGTGGATAAAGGGGCCTGCCGCGAAGCCTGATGATCTGAGTTCAGTCCCTGGAACCCACAGTTGAAGGACAAAATACTCACTATGTAACAATTCTCCTGACTCAACCTCCTGAGCACTGGGATTTCTTAGGTGTTCACCACCACAACACCGGGTCAGAATAGTGACTTCTATATACAACAACATACACATTTTTATTAAATATATTTTGCTATTTCAGACTATGTCTTATATATGTCTATGTCTATATCACGTAATTTCTATGATATATTCATATACATATGTTTATATAGTCTATACTTTATACAGTATTGATTTTAGGATTTGTCACTGGAAAAAATTCCCATTAATCACAAATATCTGAATTCCATAGTGATGTAAGAGAATAAGCATCAGGTTATGCAATAGTGCGCTCTTTATTTGTTTTGTATGTTGTGTGTAATGGGAGATGACTTGCATTTTTTTTTTTTACTTAAATAGTTGCCATTGCTAAAAATGTGGAAAATTTCATTTAAAAAAGGTACATAATTTGGGGAATTTGGAAATTTTGTTTTATTTTAAGAATGGAGATTTGTTATGTGGCCCAGGCTGGCCTCCAATCTTCCTGACTTTGTTTCCAGAGTGCTGGAATTACGGGTGGACACTGCCTGGTTAGAACATTTATTATTTCAGAAGATGTTTATTTAATTTTATTTTATGTTTGTGGGTGTTTGCCTGCATTATGGATATGAACCACATGAATGCGGTACCTGCAGAGGCTGGAAGAGGCGGGTCAGATCCCCACGGAGCAGGAGTTACAGGGGGCTTTGAACACCAGGTCCTTTGCAAGGGTGACAATGATCTTACCTGCTGATCCATCTCTGCAGCCCACAATATTGATTTTTTTAGAGCATTTCTCAGAATCCAAGACATAAACTATTTGTATTTCAAAATACCTCTCATCAATTATGGCTGTTTTTAGTGCTCAGATGTGAAACCGCCCTGGAGAAATGTGTATAAATGCAACCAGAACCAAAACCTTTTTAGAACTAGAGGGAACCTTAGGGGCTTAGTTTTAACCCTTTTATTTTACAGACTTAATATAAAACAGACCCAGGGTTATTAGGCGTCACCACTAAGGTTGTCCAAATGCCTAAACCATGAACACTCAGAAACAAAGACCAAAGCACCAGCGTTTACGATGGCTAAAATAAATACTTTACGAAGAGACGCAGGAGTCCATTTTACACTTCAGCACTCTTTGGGAATCTCACACAGGAGACGACTTCCCTGCTGAAATGTTTGTTTGCCCTCCTGTGAGGACAGTCATGGTATTTCATCACCATCAGTTATAAGAAGCAGCGGAGGACCTGTGACTTGCGATGACAGCCCCACGGTGGATTCAAAACCCAGTCCATAGACATGCCTATTGTGAGTGTTAATCATGGCAGAAGCCTCGGAGCTTGAGCCTCATGGCCCAGGGCAGCTGCTTCCCTTGCTTTGCTCTGTCTGTCTGCTGGAAAGCAGTCTGAATCCCGGTGGCTAAGGGGATGCTAATGAGCTGTCAATCTTGCCTGTAAATTGTTTTGACAACTGCTCCTGGAGAAGAATGCATAGGGGGCCTTCTGTGCATCCAGCTTTTCCAACACCGTGCCTGCCCTGCCATTTTCCTGCATGAGACACCCCTGGATAGGGACTGTCCCTCTCCAGTCCTACTGCGGCTTTACTGAGGGGATATTTTTAGACCAGTCACCACAGTGCTGGGCTGTGAAGCTTCAGTCTTCTCAGTGCTGAGAGGCCCCTCTGGCATGCTGCCTCTTTGGGCTTGCTGAGCACAGGCTTTACATATCTTAGAACAGAAAACTATGCCACTTGAATGTGCTCGGCCTTAAAAATAACCAGATAAAAGGATACAATTTAGACAGATAAAATGGCAATACTCTTACGTGACTCATTTATGTTTTTGATTTTTTCAACAAGGGTCTAACAGTAGTCCTGACTGGCACAGAACTGGCCATGTAGACCAGGTTGGCTTCCAGACTCATGAAGATCCACCTGCCTCTGCTTCCCGAATGCTGGGGTGACACATGCATACCCATCCCCCCCAACACACTAGTTATCCTTGCTTGTCCATTTGATGGGGTTGGGAAGCCCATAAGGTGTAGTTCTGGGAGTGTGTTAGGGTAGTTCCAGAGGACCCATGCACCCTAATAGGCTAGGGCTAGGCTTGGGTGGCTAGAAGAGGAAGGAGAAGGCCGGGAATGTGGTACTCTTTCCCTCTCAGCAGGGGACAAAGCAGTCTCTTCTCCTCTGCATTGCTTGCATTGGTTATTTTGTCACAGATGAGCAAAAACTAACATTAGAAATCATTGGAGGAAGTCAAACCAAACTACAACGAGATATCACCTCACACCTGCTAGTAAGGCCATGCAAGAAAACAAAACACGCAAACAGACAGAAAAATAAGGGGTGCTGAGGATAAAAACTGCATCAATGTCTTTATAGTCTCAGTGGCAGCCACAGAAAGAGTGTAGCAGCCCCTCAAAACCTCAAAAACAGAATTACCACCTGACCCAGCAATTCCTCTTCTGTACATAGACCCCAAAGACTTAAAAGCAGGGGCTGGAGAGATGGCCAGTGGCTGAAGAGACTGGCTGGCTTTCCAGTATCCGGGTTCGGGTCCTAGGACCCACGTGGCAGCTCACAACCACTTATTGCTCATTTCAGGAGGTCCTATGCCTACTTCTGGCCTCCATGGGCACTACATGCAAATGGTGCGCTTTCATACGTGCAGTCAAAACACTCATACACATAAAAATAAAAAGCAATATTAAAGAGAATGTATCTTAAGCGATTGAAAACAGGGTGTGGAAGAGTTTTATATCAACAGTTAAGAAGTTTGTAGCAACTCAAGTGTTCACACAGACAGAAAGAGAAAAACAAGATATAGTACGTACAATAGATTATTATTCAGCTTTTAAAACAAAAGAGGCAAGATGGCTCAGTGTATAAAGTGCCCTCCAAGACTGATGACCGGAGACTGATCCTGCCCCTGGGGCCCACATGATAGGAGAAAACCAACCCTTGCAAGTTGTCCATTTTAACCTCCACGTGTGCCATAGCATGTGTGTGTGCACATGTGTGTGAACACACATACATACATGCAAGACATTCTAATCCATGCTACAACATGGATGAAGTTTGGAGATGTGTAGCAGTGGATATGAGATAATCTCCAAAAGATGTTCAGAGATCCCTAGAATACTCAGATTCACAGAGGCAGAAAGTAGAATTGTGTCTGCCATGGACTGGCAGAGGCAACAGGGACCTGTCACTTCATAAGTGCAGGGCATCCATTTTATAAGATAAAAAACTTCTGGAATCAGATGGCTGTAGGTGTTAAACATCAAGTGTCCTGAATGTCACTGGATGGCATAAAAATGCCTTAGATAGAAAATTTTACATTAAATGTATTTAGCCACATTTTTGGATTTTACTATTTTAAAAATTGTAATATATTTATTCTTTTCAGATCATTTCACACATGTATACAATGCATTTTGATCATATTTATCCCTTACTCCTTCCCCAGATCCTCCCAGGTGTACCCCATGCTCCCTTCAAACTCCATCTCCCTTAAAAAAGAACGCCCAGAGTTCAGTTTATGCTGCCCATATGTGAAGCCACCCACGGGAGGGTGGTTGACCTACTAGGGGCTGTACCCCTAAAGAAAACTGACTCTCTCTCTCCCAGCAGACATCAACTGTCAATAACCCCTTGGCTATGTTGGGAGCTCCTGAGCCTCTTTCCTCTCCATGCTGGAATGCTGACTGGCTTGCTCTCGTGCAGGTCTTGTGCGGGCAGCCACAGCTGCTCTGGGTTCAGGAGTGCAGCAAGTGGAAGACACTGTTTCACTCTGGTCCTTCTCAATCCCTAGCTCTTAACAATATTTCCATACCCTCTTCTGCAATGGTCCCTGAGCCCTGAGGGGAGAGGGTGTGATATAGATGTACCACTTGGGGTCGGGTGACACGTATTCTTTGTACTTTAGTTGATTCTGCTTTAACTGCTGTCCACTGCACAAAAATGCTCCTCTAATGAGGCCTGCGAGCTGTACTAATCTGGGGGTATAAGAGATGAGTTTAGAGGGCAGTTTGATAATATGTTCATTAAGCAAAATAATAGTAGTTTCACCCCTATTAACAATAGTCTTATTATCTCCCCAGGCATGGGTTCTTGGCCAAATTTACAGTAGCAAACATGTGTTCCCTTCTATGGATCAGGCCTTAAGCCAACTAAAGAGCAATTGGCTACCCCCACAACATTTATACCGCTATTGCACCCACGGGTGTATATCACCAGATTTGTCAGTATTGTAGCGCATGGAATTCTCAGCTAGGTAAGAATGTTGACTCCGCTCCCACCTGGAGGCTGTATAGCACTCTCTGGCACTATGAAATCTATCTAGAATTGAGGAAGCTTCTTGGCCAGTATCAGCTAGATGCCTCCATGGTCCATGACAAAAGTATGTGAAGTTTTTAGCTATAGAGTTTTACCATCAAGTGCCTATGGGCAATCAAGAGTAAGAACAATAGCTCATATTGTTTGGGAGGTCTTCAGGGCACAGCTGACTAACAGTTTAAGGAGAGGTATCCCACACCTGGGCCAGGGCTTTCGATTTAGCAACCCATGGCTTCTAGGAAGAGTATCATCCTCTGAGTAGGGTACCTCAATTAAACTCATTTATTTCATCTATCTATCTATCTATCTATCTATCTATCTATATTTATCTATTCATCTATTATCTATCTATCTATCTATCCATCTATTTATTACCTATCTATCTACAAAATTACTAGGTTTCTATACACCTTTTTTCAAACACCCTTAGTGTTAGTTATCTTTATTCCAAATCCCTCTTCTTCTGTACTCTTCCATCTCTCTTCCCCTTCCATTCCTCTCTCTCCATTTCTCCCTTTCTCCTTTTTAGACTATAAAAAAAATAGTCTCATTATGTTGCCTAGGCTGGCCTTGAACTCCAAGTTCAAATAATCCTCTCAGCCTCCTTAGTAGCTGAGATTACAGGCAAGCACCACCACACCAGTCTCAGATCATTTTTTTTCCCTTGCTGGAGATTAAACCCAGAGCTTCCTGCACACTAATCAGGTGGTATACCACTGACCCACACCCTTAGTCCCTGTGATTATTTTCATCAAAGGTCATTACATACAAGACTAGCTTATTCTAGAGCATTCAAGTGTAGAAATGTTTGTGCAGTGTATAAGCGAGCATGTTTGTGATATCAAAATTTCAAGAAGGGCAACAGAAAAGCAACTTACTGAAGGGTTTGATTGAGCATTTGATTTTAGGATGAGTCTATCCTGGCAGGGAGGCATAGTGGCCAGCAGCAGGCACAACAGCAGGAGTAGGAAGCTGTGAGCTCACATTCTCAAGCCCAAGCAGGAAGCAGAGAGAGTTAAACTAGATGTGGGCAAGAGGCTTTTTAACCTCAAAGCCCGTTCCCAGTGACATACCTCCTCCAACAAGAACGTAACTCCTAAACCTCCCCAGACAGTGCCACCAATTGTGGACCAAGATTTCAAATGCCCGAGACCATGGAGAACATTCCTTATTCAAGCTACCACAGGAATCAATTAAGAAAAATAATCTGAAAGAGCTCTTGGGATGGGAAAATGTACCACCCGATTCTGTGTTACCTTCTCGGTACAGTTCGCGCTCCACTGTACCATTCGCGAGCCGGGCAAGGGTCTGGAGATTGAAAGAACACGTAAGAGACCTGGGTCATTCGAAAGGAGATCAGCCGAAAGCCTTTTATTCAACTTTGGGGAAATCCTTACATACCTAGCTGTTGCACAAGGAATTCCCCCAGGCAGGTGGGAAATTGCCATACCCAAGATGGAGTAAACAATGCCCTACAGCTAATCACCAGGCTGGGCAGAGGGAGCACAAAAACAAACAAAATGTCTTAGCTGGCTGACCAGAAACTGTCCTCAAGTAACCCCAGGAGCAGGGGGCAAACCCGGGCCCTACAGGAAAAAATAATAGAAAATGGACACTACTCTTTTTAAAATTTTTTTTTTATGAGCCTGGGCTCCATATTCCAGTCAAAGAGAAACATATCTCAAGGTGAGGCTGGAAAGTCAAATGCAGAGTTATCCAGTACAGCTTTGTGAACAGTTGTGATATTTGCAGCCAGAAATTCCTTCGATATGGAAGATATTTTCCTGTACCAAGTCAAATGATTAGCAGCCTGTCTGACCAGGACCGACTAAAGGTCAGGCCTGCTCTTAAGTCAATGATGATACTGGGGCTGCTTTGCAAAATGGACCCTGAAGGTAAAATGTTTTATTCAGTTTCACAATTAAAGTTAGTCATAGCTGACTTACAGAGGCCCATGTCTGTGCTTACAAAGCCCTGACAGGTCATCACCCTACCTATGACACCTGGATGGTTGCCTTATATTGTTGAAACAACCTTTGTGACAAAGGAATGCAATGCACTCTTATCATGCATTCAAAAGAATTCATATTTCTGTTGGTAGTCCAAGGATCTTATGAGGAAATCAGAGTTTCAATCCCCTGGGCAGGACAGAGAAGGGAGGAAACGTGAATTGAAGGCATATTCTTCCCAGTGTGGAGGACAGAAAAACCAGCTAAACCAGCACTCTACCACTGAACTGAGTCCCAGCCTTGGCTGTGGCTAATATTTCTATTTTAGAGATGATATTTAAATGGCCAAAAAGAGCATTATATTTCTTATTCAACAGTATTTATAAGGAAGACGCCTGTCTGTCACTGAAACACAATGGTTGGTTTCTCTCTCATGGGGCTTAAGATACTTTTGGGGTACAAAACACACATGTTCAGGCGTTGCACTGCAGTAGGCAGTACCATGTAGTTGCAGATATGGGTTGTAATGAGACCCATAGAAATTGGAAATGACCCATGTAGGCTCTGCTTCAGGACTGGAAAATGTCATCCAACATTCATGTACTCTGGGACCTCAGAATGCGACCTTTCAATGGCGTCTTTGCAGCTGCAGTTCGTTGAGACCATCCTGGTCTAGGGTGACTCTCAAAAACAGTGACTAGTATTCTTCCTAAGAGGCTTGTGAAGGCAGAGGCTGCTGAAGGGATATGGTCTACAAGCTGGGGGGAGTACAGAGGCAAACCCAGAATGCAGAGACGGCAGCAGGCTATGCCCCTGGGCCCTCAGGATAAACGGACTCCACCCATACCCGCAGACCGTTGAGAATGCCTGTGTGTTGTTTTAACCTACCGACTTTGCAATGAGGTGTTTTCTCCAGAAGCCACATAACTAAGGAAGCGCTCATCCAGAAGCTGGCTTCTAAAGGAAGACAAACTATGGGTGCAGAATAGAGAGGGTGATGGGAGACTCTCAGCCGAACAGCAAAAGAAGCAGCCCTGCATTTCCTGTGTAGAGATGGTTTATGCTGAGGATGTGTACGAAATGAGCAGTAGTCTATGGAGGATGGCTCATCCCGCGAAGGCAGAGCATGTGACTTCTAACCGACTCACCTCCCAGTGTGGCCACCTCAGCGTAGCCTGTGGATTTCTGCACCTGATTCATCTTCTGTTCCCTCCCACATTGCTGCCGCTTCCTGCTGAAAAACATTTCACTTTGTCTTTGTTGCGGGCGGGTATGTTTTATTCATGCCATCGTGCTGGTTGGTTAGCGAATTAATTCTGCCTTCGAGGACCGCGGAGATGGAACCTTCCCTTTGTGTTCTTGGGAACAAACCATGTAGGCTTTTGAGCCCGGCACACTGGAGCTTCTGAGAAAGGAACAAATCGGGCTACTGAGGGGCAGCTGTGTGGGAAAGGCTGGACCTCTTATCTCATTCATTAACATGTTTGGCTTGGCTCAAAGAATGCAAAGGAAAAATGAAGAATCTGTCATCTGTGTCTCGTTTGGGATGGAATAAAGTTGTCTTTGCTGGAATTGTTATTTTATCATTTTGAGGTTGCTCTTTTTTTTTCTCCTTTTAAAATTCTATTTTTAAAATGTATTTATTTTATTATTTTATGTGTATGGGTATTTTTCCTGCTTGCATGCCAGGTGCCTGCAGAGGCCAGAAGAGGGCATCGAGTCCCCTGGGACTAGAGTTATTGTGAGCTGCCATGTGGGTGCTGGAAAGAAAACCCAGTGCTCTAAACTGCTGCGCCATCTCGCTAGCCTTCTTTCCCTTCTTTTTTTTTTTTTTTTTTTTAAAAAAAATACTGTTTAATTTTTCACAGGGGAGAGGGGCTGCCTGTGGGTTTGGGTATGGTGGCACATGCCTATAATTCTGGGAAGCAGAGGCAGAAGTAGCAGTAGTTCAAGGTTATCTCCAGTCACTTGGTAAGGTCGAGGCCAGCTTGGGCAAAAGGAGCCTGTCAAAACAAAACAAAACAAAACAAAACACCTGTGGCAGGCAGGAGCGATGACTCAGAAAATAAAGAACTTGCCGTATAAGTTGAAGGATGAGAGTTTGGATCCCCAGCATGCATGAAAGTGGTGGGTGAGGGTGGCCGCTCACCAAAAATTCCAGTGCCCTGGAGGTTGAGACAGGGGGTCCCAAGGTTACCTCCTAACTAGCAATACTAGCTGGATCTATGAGCTTCCTGTTCAGTGAGACACTCTGCCTTAGTTAATAAAGTGAAGAGCAATCAAGAAAGACATCTGATGTCAGCCTTTGGCCTCCACGAGCACATATTGTGCCCTCACACATGCAAGGACACATACATACCACACATATATGCATGTAAAAGGCCCGCCCCCACCACATAAACAGTCAGTCCTGAAGGGCCCGGCAAGAGCAGGCTTTGCAGTTCTAAGCTCTGACTGCACTGTAAGCTGCTTTTCTAAGTCCAGTCCTCTAGCCCTGCTTCTACATTCTTGCAGAGCTGGGGCAGTGTCTGGTCCCCAGAGCCCTGGAGCACCTTGAGGACTGGAAGCAGCGTGAGCAGTGGACACCACACAGTTCCTTGACTCGGTCTCTGACTTGATACCAGCTGTCTGGCTAGGACGGAGCTCAGCTTCAGCATCTTCAGTAAACTGCAGGAATTAATACTGTGTTAAGGCTAAAGACACAGTATCAAGAGGAGAAGGCGCCCAGTACAGATGACTTCCATCCCCTGCTTACAACTCAGCCTCACCACTGTGAGCAGCAGCTGCATCGTGGGGCCGCAGCAGTTTTCTTATGAGGCAGTGTAGCTCCAAGTGTTTGTCAGACAAGAAGATACAGCTTTTATCCCCAAGATGTCTAATGTCTAGTTTTGAACTTCATTTTTTTTTTTTTTTGGTTTTTCGAGACAGGGTTTCTCTGTAGCTTTGGAGCCTATCCTGGAACTTGCTCTTGTAGACCAGGCTGGCCTCGAACTCACAGATATCCGCCTGCCTCTGCCTCCCAAGTGCTGGGATGAAAGGCGTGCACCACCACCGCCTGGCGAACTTCATTTTTTTTTTTTTTCTGAGACAGTGTGTCTCAGTGTAGCCCTGGTTGTTCTGGAACTTGTTCTGTAGACCAGGCTGGTCTTGAACTCAGAGATCAGCCTCCTAAGTGCTGGGATTAAAGGTGTGCGCCACGACCACCTGGCTAACTTCATTCATGTTTATCTAAGGATAATCCAGAAAATAAGATTTACCTCTTTTGGTTGCTCATGTGATTAATATGTCATTCCTTGCTTGGGTGAATGATGTGCAGAGGGATGGAGGATAAGAAAGAAGGGCAAAGGGACCAAACCAAGGAGAAACTGCTTCCTGTTAAAAAATAATGTGTCATCATAAGAAAAGAGACTTTGTTTTGTTTCCATTTGGTTGTTTTTAAGGTCAACAGTGCATTATCTGACCAAGCAAGTTTATGAGGCAGGTTCCTCATTGTTGGGGCTACTTACTATGACCGCACCTTTGGTCTTTCCAGGGGTGTTCTTGCCTGACAGTTCAGGGGGAATATTTAGGATGTGCACCATCTTTTTATGCAGATACTGTTTCATTCTTTCCCACACTGGGGATTGAACCTAGGACCTTGGACTTGCTAGGGAGGGGCTCGCTAGATTGCCCAGTCTGTCCTTGTACTCTCTCAGGAGCCTAATAAGCACTTGAACTCAGGATCTTCCTGCTTTAGCCTCCCAAACAGATAGGAGGGGAGGCTTCTGTCATCAGGCCTAACTCTCTTTATGCACACATATACATGCTCTTCCCTTTACCTACTTACTCCAAGTCATGGTTCTCTTGAATGTGATGACAGCTGATAGCTGTGGCTGGATTGGCCACCATGACACCATTTACACTAGAATTAATGCATGAGAGCATATATATATCACAATTATCACACAATGACTGTTGGCCTAACTCTCAAGTGTATGTCTATGCACATGTACAGTCACCACGGATGAGATGGTTGCTTCCTACGGAGTCGAACTGTCCAAGTTAAAAACTTGGTCTCGTTCCTTAGATTTATTTATTTATGTAGATGAATACTTTGTATACATTTACATGAGATGACAGCATCCATCAGAAAGTTGTGAGCTGCCATGTGGGTGCTGGGAATTGAGCTCAGGACCTTTGGAAGAGCAGTTGGTACTCTTAACTACTGAGCCATCTCTCCAGCCCCCTTGGTCTCATTTCATAGCTGGGCAATTCCTTCATCGCTGTTGGTCTTAGTTCCCACAGCTGTCCATGAGCTCATCACACCTGGCTATGATGAGCATGAGATAAGTCATGCAGAGTAGCAGAACCTAGCAGAGAATAAGGACTGTCATCATTCAGAGAGTCTGAAGTTCACTTGCACTGCCACTGAAGAACAGTTTAAATTCTCTGACCTTAGCTATAAAAATTTCAATCTTTTGGGAGGGGGAATTCTGTAAATATTGCTGTGGTTCTAATTACAACCACATGCTTTTAAAAGAAATATACAATGTCTGGGCTAATACATATCTGCTTTAGTTCATTCATGTTGAGAGTCAGGGAGACTCCATTTAACCCCTTATAAAAACCATCTATTTTGTGTTTAGGCATATTGTTCTGGTCTCTGAGATGCTGCCCTGAAAAATGAGCCCTGAGCAGCATTGCTGTGTTAATGCACAAGGTAAAAAACTGACCAGAGCTGGGCCAGGTGACTTGTGCATGTTTCGTTCATGTTGCAGATTTTGATAACGAGTGCATCTCACACTTCCATCTCCTAATACACAGGTGTGAGTTGCTGTTGGGAGCTGTAGATCCCTGGCCCCCCAACTGTCTTTGCCTGCCTTAGACCCTTTGCCTGCTGAAGTGAACTGAGCAAAACATCTATACCTGTAGCTGCTCTGAGCATGAGACCTTGATGGCAGGCTGGTGAGCCTGTAGCTGAAAGATCCTGAGAGCTGGGCGTGGCTAAGGATCCTTATATAAGCTTCCCCTGCGCACAATAAAGTGGGCATTGGCATTCTTGTATCAAGGATGACCTGTGTCCATGTCTCTCTCTGTGTCTCTGTCTATGTGTTTTTAAGTCTCCAGCCCAGTTCCTGGTTCGCGAACCATCTTGTAGTGGCACGGGCGCTACAGGACCGCTTTGGGTTTTTACAAGTTGTGATGAAAGTGTCTTGATTCCTTCCCTCACTCATGGGCCACACATCTCACTATTTCAAAGAGGAAAACAACAGTACTTAACATACCACACAGGAAATCATCACTAATGAAATTATGCTACATTCTCGATAGCATTCGCTTTTTGGATTAAATAGTATTATTCATTCTGAAAAGTATCACAGGTTAAAGAATTGAAACATGTCCAAACAGAATACGCAAATCAAAAGTGCATGATGGCTGATTTAGAAATATCTAAGATACACTCAGTGTGGTAGACTAAATAATCATCCCTTAACATCACACTACATCTAAATCCTGGGAATTTTCAAGCATTGCCTTGTACAGAACTTCTGTGCATATGACTAAGCAATGAAGAGATTAATTGGGGTTTATCTGGGGATCCTTAGGGCAACTGCATGTCTTTTTTTAAAAAAAGAGCAGAGGGAAATCTGACTACCTACAAAAGAGAAAGTGATGCAAATCAGAGCAGAGAGTGTGAAGATGCTGGCCTTGAAGTGTTGGGTGCCATGGTCACAAGCCAAGGAGTGTTGGCAGTCACCAGAAGCTGGAAGAAGGAAATAGTCTCCTCTAGTGGCCTCAGAGGAAGTATGATCCTGCTGACACATTAGCTTTGGCCTACTGATACTGATTTTGAACTCCAGCCTCTATATTTGTAAAAGATTAAATTTCCATTGTTTTAAGACGTCAAATCTGAGCCGGGCAGTGGTGGCGCACACCTTTAATCTCAGCACTTGGGAGGTAGAGACAGGCGGATCTCTGTGAGTTTGAGGCCAGCCTGGTTTACAGAGTGAGTTTCAGGACAGGCTCCAAAGTCACAGAGAAACCCTGTCTTGAAAAACCAAAAAAAAAAAAAAAAAAAAAAAGACATCAAATCTGAAAAAAATAATATCATTTTAGATTAAAGACAGAAAGGACAGCTGACTTCTTTGTCAGCCTTTTCCTGGAATGACGCTCCCTGGTTTCACCATGTCACTTTTGACTTGATAGTCTCTATTTTCCTTTTGGCAGTGACATATTGGTTTTCTTTTAAAATGATGACTTCTGTGGCAGTTTGGTGGTAGATAAGATGGTGGTCTCCCTTTTACCCGCATAGGTATCTCAGATGATTTTGATGCATGGGTTAAGTTGTAAGGCACTAATCAAGTAAAGAGTACAAAAGCCCAGTGGTGGCCCATATCATAATCCTACACACTCTAGTGACATGCACGCACATCGTTTTAGGTTTACAAACTCTTCCATGAATAATGAAATAAGCAAACCCTTGATGTTTTATTTCCTTTTTCCATGGTCTCTATGGTGACCCAGTCATTTTTCAAGACCCTGACATTGGACATTATCTTCACTTGCCAATAATACTGATGATCAGCTACATCGCCCATCTTTACAGTAAGCGTATCCCAAGATCCATGTTGATTGACATGTTTTCTAAATTCCAAGTGCATTTCATGAACTTGTCTGTGCGGTGGGACATTTGCACACTGTGTGAAGATGTATTTGCTGTGGCTGGTGTAACAAAAAGCTGATGGCCAAATAGCTAGGCAGGAAGAGGTTAGATGTGACATCCGTATCTTTCATGTCTGGCTGCATCTTTCCACAACTTCAGATTGATAGGCAGCTGGGTTCCTGTTAGACATCTTTTCTGGGGAATGGGCAGAAGGGATCTCTGGTTCATCCCAGTCTATTTCCATCATACATCACCACAGTCCAGACATGTATTTGCTAACTTGTCTGTAAACATTGACTCAGTTTCCAAGGGCAAGGGGAAGGCCACGTGAGCTGTCACAGCTCCCTGGCATCGACCTAGGCCCATGGCAGACAAATGCCCCCTAGTAAGGGATGAACACAGCCACCCAGTTGCACCTGCCTTGCTGGGGTTTCACTTTAGTGTATGTGGCTGCCCTGATCCTTTGCACACAACCTAAGTGGTCTATTTGCCTGACAGGTATAATGAATGGCCTTCACATGGACCCACCCTTTCTTCTGTTCTTATTTAGCTTGAGACATGGTCTCATGGTCCTGGATGTCACTATGCAGATCAGCCTGGCCTTGAACTCACAGAAGTCTGCCTGCTTCTGCCTCATGAATTTTGGCATTAAAGTGTGCGCCACCATGCCCAGCAGCCCTGACTATGTAAAGGGTGGTGGATTCTCTCAGGAGCTATGAATCCCTCAGCCATAACTCTTCCGTGGTCAGCCTGGCCCAGCAATGGCGACGAGGGCTTCTCTCCGAGGGTGACGCTCTGGGGTCCGCGGTGAACCAGTGGTTGACAGCGAGGCCAACACAGTCCGTCAGGGTCACGCCGCGTAGCCCTGTCGGGGCCCCGAGGGGTCGCGAGCCACGAGCTCCGCTTCGGGTCGGTGTCGGGGTGGCGGGCGCCCCGCCGACGTCACTTCCGGCCGGAGCCAAGATGGCAGCGGCGGGGCCGCGGACGCCGGAGCGACGGCGGCGGCGGCGTCGTCTCTGGGGTCGCTGAGGCGCTGGCACGTCGCTTTCTGGTGAGGGGCAGCGAAGCCTGGGCGGGCAGGCCTCGGGGGACGCCGCTCGGTGTCGGTGAGGAGCGTGGGCCACCGCGGCGAGGGCGACCGGGCCGGGCGCTAAGGGGACTGCGGGGCGGGCTGACGCGCCCCCTCCGAGCTTCCACGGAACCGCTGGGGACCGGTGGCGAAAGCTGATCGACGCCTGCGGGCGGCGGCGCGCGGCTCCCGCCCTGCGGCTCTCGAGTCCCCCGCGGCCAAGTTTGGGGTCCGCTTTGTGGCGGCGCGGCGGAGTCGGGGTGCGTGGCTTGCGGGCTTGGCGGGGTCCGCACGTGGGCCCCCGGGCGGTCCCCATCAGCGAGGCTGAGCTCTCGGCTCTGCTCTTTTGTGTCCCGCCCGAGTGTCTGGGCGCATCTGCATCCCCCGACTTGGTTCTGTGTCTCGAGCCTTTGTGTTTTCCCGTATAGTTTCTGTCTGGCGTGAACCTGGCAGTGGTCCCCCTGAGTGTTTCCCATCGACCCACTGGTGCGTATGTGCGTGTGTTACAGGTGTGCACTAACATACGTATGACTGATTTCGGTTAGTCAAAAGATCAGTCTACCATGTCTCTGACTGAGGATGACAAGTGAGACACGAAATTCACCTAACAGGTCAGTGTTCTTCCACGATCCACGCGTGAAGCACCAGCCCACGGCCTGGTACCATTGGGTCGGACCTCTTGAGCATTGGGAACGATCCCACAGAGAACCGGGAAGCCCCGTTGTCCCTTACTACACAGTTAGAATTTGCACCTGGAGAAATGGGGTTCCTCCCACCCCCCATGTTTCATATTTTGAGTGTGTTTGGCCCTGTGCACTTGCTTTTTGCTGAATCCCAGTGCCTTGCCCTTAGAACCCTTTAGCAAGACCCTGGAATGTTTGTGTCTGGAACAAAATGTCTCCAGAACATGACTTAAGATGTATCTCAAAGTTTTTGTTTACTTCAGGATTATTGTTTAAAGTAACATTTTACAGCAAAGGGAACTTACCAATGGTTCTTTTACCTACAGTAGCACAGACTACGGTTTCATCCGTCCTGTCCACAGTGGTATTAAAAAAGGGTTAGGAAGTTTGCATCCAGATATTAAGGAGGAACTGAGAGTTGTTATGTTGTTTTCTTCTCTGTAGAGTTCTGTTTTTGAGATCTAATGTAGCTGCTATCTTCCAGGCTTTCTTACAAACACCTTACTCAATAAAAAAATCTTTCCCATGTGAAATTTCAGCTTAGCTTTGAAGACCTTTATAGATCATTTTATAAGTCCCCTTTCTTTCAAGCCCTGGGAATAGAGCTGTAAACCCATTGTTGGAAGCAACACCCGCTTGCATTTGGTGTTATTTTAGGGATCTATTATTTTGTTTTAGGCCGTTGATGCATTTAGGAAAGTTCCTAGACCTAGGGATAGAATGGCAATGCTCAACGAGTGTTTGCTGTTTGTTGATGGAAGAGCTGGCTTCATTTGGGTTTGTTTTGTATTTTTACACAGTGCTCAAGATACTGAGGGGCAACTTTGTAATAATGTATTGGCTCTGTAAGCACAAAACAGCAAAGTAGTCTCACTGTAAGACAGTTGGAAAACAGAGAAAAGCACAAAGAAGGAATAGAAACCAGGCATAACCTTCCGCCTCCACAGATAGCCATTGTTAACATTGTAGCAGATTGTCACCAGCCCCTCATGGTGTGCCTGCTTGCATTTCTTTATGCACACATATTCATTTATAGAAGCATTTACGTCTGTATTACATTTTATACAGAATTGATATGTTGTGTGTATTGATGTAGCTTGTCTTCCATGATGCTGTTGTAAGTGCGTTATCTGTCTTTAACTGTTCTTCAATTTGATGTTTAATGGCTGTCTGATATGTGGATGGGCTGTCATTTATCAACCAATTCCACGTTGATCTGTAAGGCTTCTAAAGCCTGACATTTTCTTTTCATTAAAATTTGTATGTTTTTTCTCTATGATGAACTTTAAAATTCTGTAGTTACTAAGATGTGAAAACTGAAAAATCTGCTTTTTAGCATCTGTCTATACGCTTTTTATTTCAGCTACCTTTCTAAGAAGTGACAGTCCATTTCAGCTCCCTGTTTTCTCTGGGGCATCTGTGTAGCTCACATGCATGTGCACATAGTTTCTTTTGATGATTATTTTACATTGGTTACTTATTTATTCATGGGACTATTTCTTCAGAATGCTGCTATCTTTTCAAGTTTAAATCTGACTCAGACACCTTTCAGGGTCTGTTAAATCACAGTTGCCAGGGTGGAAAGCACCTTGGATTATTTACTGTCTTCTGACTAGCTCCATGTTAGTTTTAATACATGTATCGGGAAAAAAGCCCAGCAGCAAATCTGCAACATTCTCTAGAAAGCTCCATAGTGGAAAATGACAGAGTATGTGGACGTTGAGGAGGATATGTCAAACTTGCATGCAGAGAACATCTACAGGAACTTCTGGGTGTGAAGGGGAAAGTACCTGCGGAGCATGGCGTCTGCTCCTGCTGACGTGTATTTAGTGCCTTCGTAATTTGTGTGCTGTCCATCAGCAATTACAGTGCCTGGTGTCGTGGCCTCATGCTTGCCTTTTGAAGTTAGAAATTTTTAGTTAGAACTATAAAAAATGGTTTTCATAGAGCAGGCTGGGAAAAGCTACTGAGTCTGTTAGTAGGGATAGCATATTTAGTTCCAATAAAACTTTATTTTTCAGCTATTGTACTGTTGACATTTGGACTGTGTTTTTTCCTGTGTCTTTGTTGGAAGTATATCTCTTGTCCATGATGGAATGCTTAGCAGCAAACCCACCCCATAAAGTGCCAGTGGTTCCTGGCTCAGTTGTGACAAGCCATGAAGTAAGTCACCAGACATTGCCAGATGTCCATTGGGGAGACAAAAATTGCACGATTCTCAATTACCTCATTGACTGAAAGTTCCTTTGCTGGGTGGTTGAATCATAGCAGCAGTTATGGCTTCTCAAAGAGCTCTAAGAATAGATGCTATGGTTTATACCTTGAAGGAGGGAATGGGCTTCCTATCCAAATTCCTTTCAGCGTTGGCCTTTGTGATTATAGAGTAGCTCACTCTGTGCAGTTGAACATTGGCATCGTTTCGTGGCAAGAGATATGGTAGTGTGAGGTAGCCTGGAGATTATGTAGTTTTCATGACATGGGATTGGCAGTCCCAGTATGCAGATTAAATTATTATGAAATTTAAATAAATTTGCATAGAGTTGATGGATGGTGAATAATTTAAGCATTTGGTCTATTATGGTGAATAGCACAGAAATAAGTCTTTTCTTCTAGAAAATGAGACTTGAAGCAACTCCTTGAAGATTGATAATGAAAGCCAAATTGTGCTTTTTCTAAAATCTCCTTTTTTCCCTCTCCTTAAAAACAAACAAACAAAAAACCCAACCACTGTGGGGTTATGCACAGAAACTTGTCCTAAGGAAGGAAAGCTTTCTTTTGGAATGCTTACCTGACTTCAATGCATTACATTTTAATAATAGGTAATTGATCTTCATGGGAAATTTGTCATTAATGCACTTTCCACTGGGGGAGAAAATATGTCTCTAAATCTTTATTCTTAATCATTCTAAGTAAAAATTGTATTGCTTGTGGTTCTTTTTTATTTATTTATTTTTGGTTGTGAAATGATATTTAGTCAGAGTGCACTATTAAATAAAATATATGAAAAAAAAGCCCTGCCTTTTGGAGCCGTATTTGGTAATGAATGGTTTTTCTGAATTACAGAAATATTCGAAAAATTCCAGTGCAGTGAATGCATGTGTCATTTAAGTATTTTTTTTTTTAAAGGGAATGGTCTTCTTTTCCACCTCCTTCAAGAATGAGTTATAGTCATTGTATATAGTCCACCTGGTTACTACAATGATAAATGCTTGTTTTTTCCTTAATTATACTATGTAAGTAGTAGTTATTCTTCGAATCTTGGTTCATGTCATACCTATATTATGTTCTCATTTCTAGCCCCTTGGAATGTGCAATAAAAAAGTTTTTTGAATCTATATTTTCCAACTATTTTGGTGAAAAGAATATTTTGTAACCCTTGCAATAAATCATATTAGGCTTTGCTTTAAAAGAGCTGAATTACTTGGCACAGTGTGTTTGAAATATGTAAGGTTAAATGGAAACATTAGCTTGATTACTATGGGCAGCCCATCTGGAAATTGGTAAAACCAACATATTTTATATATACTTACATGTAGGTTTTCTAAGACTGTCTCATGGGAAATTAATTTAAATGATACTTTCAAAATTGGAAAAGAATTGTGAGGTTTCCCAAACCTGTATGTACTTGAGCATGAATTCTGTATGTGTCCTAAGACTGTATTCAGACAGTGTATATTAAGCATTATTTTGGAGACCATAAAAAATGACATTTAAATTGGTTCTCTGAGGAAAGACTTTGCCATAATTCAACAAGTCTTGGCTTGCAAGATACACTTGCAAGTAGAGGTTTTGAAAAGGAAGGCTCTTGGGGGTAAATTTAGATGCTTAATTGTGAAGCCTTGTTCCCACGTTAGAAGATATAGGGATATTGTCTGCATATAGCCCTGTTTTCTCTGTAGCTTTGGAGCCTGTCCTGGAGCTAGCTAGCTCTTACAGGCCAGGCTGGCCTCGAACTCATAGAGATCCGCCTGATTCTGCTTCCCAAGTACTGGGAATAAAGGTGTGCACTACCACCGCCCGGTTTTCCTTTCCCTTCTTAATGTTTGCATAGTGGGGACAGATAATACTTTTTTTCCCACTGGGATATTTTGAGCTGAATAGGTAAAGAATCTGCAAGCAGGGCCAGGACCGAGTAGTAGAAAGGAGAA
>PVIU01022909.1:0-28470 GCA_004026605.1 Ondatra zibethicus | reverse complement strand
GTCTTCCAAGTTTTTGTAAAGTTTTCAACTTGATATTTTTCCAATGATTGTCTATTTTTAAAATGACTAAGTTTCAAAATGATGCCTTTAATTCAGTTAGCTTTCTCACATAATAATTTTCTTTAAAAAATGTCTTGGATGTACATTGTGATTTAAGACTCAGTTCTTTTCTGTAATAAAAACCCTTTATCCTTTGAAATGTTGTTTTCTTAAAGACATAGAGTTGCTAAACTGACAATCTGAGGATTCTTTTACATTAATAAATTATAGCAACAGGAAGCAATTGCCTAAAATATCTTTATTTAAGAATCAGAAGCAAAGTAAAGATCGTGTGTGTGTGTGTGTGTGTGTGTGTACATGCACTTTTTTGCATTGGATTTCAGGTCTAATACCAGCTTTAGGCCCCAGTTTTCTCTTTACTAGATCTTGTATAGATCAGAAGTGACATCTTCTTGATACTTTTAGTGAATCCTTATATAGTCATGACACTTATAACCTTCATCTGTCAGTATCACTTAATTTAGAGAAAAGCTTGTTAAAACACCCATGTCTTTGTTGAACACTGTCCCTGTGCCTTTCCATGATTTTTCTCCTCCTTGTCTTAATGGACAATCCATTTCATATACTTTATCCGAATTTGTCTCAGTAATTGGTATTGGGAATTTTTCTCAAGATACCTACCTATGTGTCCCAACCAGTGGGACATAAACAGGATCTGAACCCTGGAAGAATGGGAATGAAAGGGACACAAGAAATAGACAGCAAGTCTGCATTTCTGATCAAGCTGCCAACTTTATTTTTTCTCAGGAGCATTTATATAGCAAACAGGCACGGGGGAGAGTAGGATGCTGGACTATCGGGTCTGGAGGCTCCCTTAGCTGATAGGAAGAGATAAGGAGATGCTGGGAGTCTGTGACTGTTAACTAACAAAGGGAATGTAAATTACTTCTGAAGCCTGGGGCCTGCGGGTCTCACAGGAAGATAAGAAGATACTGGGTTATTTCCTAGGACCAGAACTTGCCCTGCAGAGGTGAATATCTTACTTAATTTGTGACTAAGATGGCTATAATCAAAGTACAGATCTTTGCTTCTGGCACCTATGTACTTACAGTATTTATACTTTCAATTACTTTATTATTCAGATGACTTTAAAATGTTAATCTTGACACCAATCAAGCTACAAAACCCTTCACTTACAATCTGTCCTGTTCAAAAAATATTCTGGGGCAATGGTGGCAGAAATGTGACAATGATGATTAAAAAAATAGCCCCCAAACAGTGTGGCACTATTAAGAGGTATGGCGTTTTTGGAATAAGTATGATGTTGTTATAGGAAGTGTGTCACTCTGTAGGTGAGTTTTGAGGTCTCCTATGCTTATGTTACCCCCAGTTATGCTCTGTGTTGCCTGAAAATGAAGAAGTAGCCAGCACCATGTCTCTCCACACCATGCTCACATCAATGCTGATAATGAACTGATCCTCTGAAAATATAAGCCTCCCCAGTTAATTTTTTTTTCCTTTTTAAGTGTTACTGTGGTCAAAGTGTCTCTTCACAGAAATAGAAACCCTAACTAAGGCAGAAGTTGATAACAGGGACTGGAGTATTGTTATGATAAGCCAGGCCAGGTTTTGATTTGGAGGAATATGGACCTTGAAACTGTTGATTAGAAAAACAGTTGAAAGCTTTAAGTGCTGCTCAATGGGTCATACTAATGGGAGCATGGAAGACAGCAGTGGACAGGGTGAACTGGATCAAGAGTTTTCAGATAAAAAGAATATTAATATGTGACATAGAGACTGACTTGTGATATTTTGATCAAGAATGTGGTTGCTTTTATTACCCTTGTCTGAAGAATATGAGACTAAAGTAAAGAGTTTTAGATTAATTTATTGGCAGAGGAAATCTCAAAACAGCCTAGTATAGACTCTGTTGTGTGGCTGCTAATGGTAACTCTAATAAAGATTTATAATAAATAAAAAGAGAAAGCTGAACAGGGCAAATTACAATTTGAGGAGAAAAAGGGTACCAGATACTGAAATGAAACTAGGTCCTATGTTCAAGAGATAAAGAAATTAAGAACTGGAATAAATTGAGTGGGGACCTCAGGGAAAAATTCCATCCAGATAAATTTACAACTTGTGAATAGAAATTAAAGAATAGCTTAGGTACAGGTGTAGTGGTATGCCCTTAATCCCAACACTCAGAAGACAGAGGCTGGTGAATCTCTGAGTTTGAGACCAGCCTGGTCTACAGATAGACTTTCAGGACTTCCAAGCTTAGGCAGTAAAGGTGGAAAACAGAAAGATAGTAAAAATGAAATTGAATGAGGGGGGCATGTTCAAGCCCCAAAAAGCATCAGAACTGGGCAACTTTGGCAATGTCATTCTGAATTTAGCATCAAGGACAGAAGAAGGACATTATGGAGAATTCCTCCAGAACTAAAGTAAGTGAGGTAAGACATGTACCAGGGATGTCTCTAAGTGGAAGCCTATGGAAGATATTGCATCAAGTTGTCAACTTGAAGTATGCATTGCATTGGAGATCCGAATATGTTAAAGATAAGAGAGCTGTGTGATACCTGCCAAGGAAAGCTGCTATCAGAAAGTGGAATCAACTAAGAGAAAGAAGAGTATTGCAGTCAAGAAAAGTGAATGGAGTTGGAGATCTGAAGAGTTTTTTGACTTTAGTCATGGAGATGTAGACATTGGAGTTTGCTCCACTGGCTTTCAACCTTGTGTTAGTTCAGTATTTCCTAATTATGCTTCATTCCCTATATTTTGGAATTATAATACATATCATGTTCTATTATGTGTTGGAAGCATGTCATCTGTTTCTTTTATTTTAATTTAACAGATTACACTTAAGAGATTTTCATATGTCTCAGAAGAGACTCTGTAATTTGAACTTTGAAACAAATTTGAGACTGTTATAGACTAGGGGGAATTTCAAAGTTGGAATGAATGATTTTTGCCTTATGAAATGGCTATAAGTTCTCAGGGGCCAGGGAGTAGAATGTGGTAGTTTTAAAGAAAATGGCCTCCAAAGGAAGTGGCACTATTAGGAGGTGTGGCTTTAATGGAGTATGTATGGCCTTGTTGGAAGGAGTGTGTTACTGTGGATATAGGCTTTGATATTTCCTATGCCCAAGTTAATCCCAGTGTCACAGTTGATTTCCTGTTGCCTGGATATCAACTTTTTAGCAAGCACTATGTTTTCCCATATGTCCTCATGCTCTCCAACATGGTGATAGTGGACTGAACCTCTGAAAACATAAGCCACCCCCATGAAATATTTTTTTCTTTTTAAGAATTGATGTCATCGTGGTCTCACTTCACAGCAATAGAATTTTTAACTAATTCAGTTGCTAACAAATGTTTGGTTTAACTTGAGGTCTATGTCACAAACAAGAGCCTACAACCTGGATGTAGAGCACACTACCTGGATGACCAGAAACCTAGAGTTTATCCAAATACTACTTACTGGGCACTACTGGCAACATATCGATATCAGTGACTTGTTCACTTATCATCAGAGAGGCTTTCTGAGGCAGCAGATGGGAGTTGGTGAAGATACCCACAGCCAGAGAGTCTAAATTGTGGAGACACAGTCTAAATTGTAAGTCTCCATTGGGTCCCTCACCTCAGAAAATGAATAATGCCATGGAAGAGGGAGAAGAAACACTATGGGAATCAGAGGGGATGGAGGAAAGATACCAGGAGAATTTGGCCCACAGAATCAACTAAGCAGGGTTCACATGGACTCACAGAGCCTGAAATGGCAAGCAAGGGGCTGATGTGAGAAATCCTTCTGTATATGTGTTGCTTTTATTGGTTAATGAATAAAGCTGTTTTGGCCAATGGCTTAGCAGAGTAAAGCCAGAAGGGAAAGCAGAACAGAGATATAGAAAGAGTAGGTGGAGTTAAGGAGACACCATGCAGTTGCCAAAGGAGAGAGATGCTCTGGAAACTTTCCTGACTGGGTGTCCAGGAAACAAAGGAGCAGTCTCCATCTACAAGATGGCACTAATTGACTGTTGACCAACTATATCCACATAAAACCTGAGAGAGCTTGGGAAGGAATTCTAGATACTAAAGAACAGAGTTAATAATGGCTTCTTGGTAGCAGAATTTTATCAGGTAGACTCTATTTGCTAGAGTCAAGCAGAGACATGATTCCTTTAAGAGAAGAATTCCTAACTCAGCATTGGCAGCAAAACCTGAGTGGCTTCTTTAAGAGTCAGCTTTGTAGTTGGTGCTAGCAGCATGAAACTCTGGCTCTTTTGAAAGGTCCTGCATTTAAATGGGGTTTGTGAGCAGTGTGTTACAAATTGCTTAATGACAGTGTAGACCCACTTCATCCCTGGAGCTGAGGCAGTGTGCATGACTTGCAGAGGCAGTGAACATATCTTTCCATGTTAGACTGGGTAGAGTAAACAGGCAGGACCGTGGAGTTAGTCCCAGCCTGTTGGGGACTACAAACCACAAGACCCTGAATTGCTTGTAAACAACTTCTTTTCTTCTGCTCTGAGAAGCCTGCAACTGCTCTGAGCACAAGACCCTGATGGCAGGGGAGTGGGTTCTGATGGGTCTTCACATGAAGGATACCCAGAGCTGGGGCATATCCAGAGCCCTATATATGCTGCCCCTGAGCACAATAAATTTGGCATTCTTATCTCAAGGATGTCTCTCTCCGTGGTCCCATCTGTCTGTCTGTCTCTGTCTCTGTGTGTATGTTTTTAAATTTTCAGTCTAGTTTCCATAGCACATAGCAAGTAGACCATGGAACGGAACCAGTTTAGTTTTACACTAGCCATGCCTGCTTAGCAATTAAAAAAAGCAACAACAACAAAGCACATCTGAACAGAAAAGAATTTCAAATACTCAATAAGACAGAAAAAATTCATTTTAAAAATGTATGTAGGCTTGGAGAGAGAGGAAAAACACATAGACAGTTATAAAAAGAAGTAAATAGTTTTAAAAAATAGAACAATGTCTTTAAAGAGACAGAGTATAGATGGTCATAGATTAAAGGAGCAAAGAAAAATAAGTCATGTAAAGATAGAATATACATATAAAGACTAGATTATGTGTATTATTGTATTTTTTTATTTCGCTGCAGATTGATATTTGATTCTGGGGCCTGTTAAGCTAAGTCAACATAAAGGTATCTTGATTTCAAAATTTGTGTCTGAGGATATATTGCTTTAGAAAGAGGTTCTTCTTTTGTTTCCACAGAGAATAGGAACCTGAAGATTCCTTCCAGGTTAATGCAGTTTGATGGAACAAGACCCCCACAAAAGGTATCCTTGAACCATAAAAATACATCACCCAAAAAGCAGCAGGAAGCAGTTTGAAGAAAACTATGCCCAAATTCCCAAAATGATTGTTTATAAATTTTTTTTTCATTTAAAGGAGGTATGATATAGAGATGAAAACTTTGCATTGGTATGGATCTTGGTCTATTGATACAAATTTAAGGTCAATTTGTTACACTGTATGTGTTTGTGTTTCTACCCTTACTTAAGGTATTATGTTCATGCAGCTCATTTAAAAATGTAATGTATAATTAAGAAATACAGATTAATAGATAGTCATCTATAATAATCAAACTTTTAATTATGTTAGTTAGGTTTTCTAGATATATAGAGATATATTTCTGTTAGATAGATAATCTCCAATACTTTAAAACCTATGGAATATGGCATTTAAAATGTTTTAATAACTTAGGTTTTCTAGACAGTGAGACATGTCTGCTTCTGGCAGCACCAATCTTCTTCAAGAGGATGATAGGCATTGAAGAGGCTCCTTATGGAGTTTGTAAGCCATTTTGGCAAGTAACTGCTCTTACCTGAATTACTTGATGGTATTCTGTATGAACTGGACATTCAGGACTCACAGAAAAGTGACTGCCGAACATTCCAAAAGATGGGGTAGACCTTCAAGGTTCCAGCTTCACAGAAGAAACTGCCAGACTTTCTACAGGGCAGAAGAAAGTGACTGACAAACTTCTGAAGGCAGAACAGATCTTCAAATTTCCTGCTTTATGGAAAAGTCTGCTGGATACTATGGGCTTGCAGGCTGAAGATAGTTGCCCCAACATTAGAGAAGAACTTTGGGTAACTGTCCAGGCTGGAAGATGTCTCTCTCAATTCTAGAAATTTGAAAGTTGTTTACAATGTACTTCCTATTTACTTAGGTAATATTATATCCTTCTGGGGACTTTGAAGAGTTGAAGACAGATGGTTACAGTTTTCATTAGTTATGATAAAAGGTAAGTTAGATATAAAACTTTAGACTCACAAAGATAAAATAGATGATACTATATTTTTTAATTTTGCCAGATACAAATATACTAAATACTGTTAACTGTAATTCTTGCTTGAACCTTTTTTATTACATGAAATTTCACTATGTTAAAGTTAAAACCTCCCTTTATGTTTAGACAGAAAAGGGGAAATGATGTGGTACTCTCCTCTGTATGCTATGAATATGTTTTATTACCATTGGCTAATAAAGAAACTGCTTCAGCATATAGCAGAACAGATTATAGCCAGACTAGAAGAGACATAGAGAGAGTAGGTGGCATTAGAGAGATGCCATGTAACTGTTGAAGGAGAAGGACACCCTAGACGCTTACCAGTAAGCCACAGCTTTGTGCTAATAGAGAGATTAATAGAAATGGGTTAATTTAAGATGTAAGAGTTAGTTAATAAGAAGTCTGTGTTAATAGGCTAACCAATGTTGTAATTAATAGAGTTTCTGTGTGATTATTCAAGTCTGTGATTATTCTAGGCAGCTGGGAAATGAACAAGCAGCTTCCATTTGTAGGGAGCCTGCATGGGGCTGTAAAAGTCTTCTGCGTGTCCATTATGGCTGTTAGCTTGGTGGTTTTCTAGGATTCCTAACAGTGGGCGCAGATGTATCTGTGACCCTTCTGAATGCTTTTCCTCCTATTGGGCTGCCCTATCCAGACTTGTCATGTCGTCGGAGCTTGTTCATTGGTTTCCTAGCTGCCCAGACCCAAAATAATCACATAGAAACTGTATCAATTACTGCACTGCACGGCCAATAGCTTAGGTGCCTTTTTAGCTTGTTTTTATATCGTAATTTAACCCATTTCAATTATTATTACCAATACCAGCGAATGGGCAGTTTTATCCTCTGGCAGCTATATGGAATTCCTCTGACTCCGTCATCTTTCCTCCTCTATCTGCTTGAAATTTCCACCTTACTCAATTCTGCCTCGCTGTAGGTCAAAACTTTATTCCTTAACCAATGGAATTCAAGCATACAGAGGGGAATCCCGCCTCATTGTTATGAGGGCTTTTGCCTTGTATTGTTGTATCTTTGTTTGTGCTGCTTGACTGTCCTGCTCTTTTCTAAATAAAAGAGAATGGCAGTGAATCTGGAAAAGGGGAGAGTTAAGGGGGAACTGGGAGGAGTGGAGGGAGGAAGACTGTGGTTAGGATGTATTACATGAGAGAAGACTATTTTCTTTCTTAAAACATAATTTTTAATTGACTTTTTGGGAATTTCATATTATGCACTCCAACCCCATTCATTTGCCAGTCCTCACATATCTGACCTCTACCCTTGTAGCCTTCCTAACAAAATTAAATTTAAAAAAATTAAAATTGAAAAAATTTCCCTGACCCCTCTGGGCAAAACCTTGCTCCTCTATCAGTTGTAGTCCATCTCTCATACCTGCCCAAGCTGTCATGTTTCCTTGACCTCTCCTACCTCTCCTTTATATATTCATTGGTCAAAAGAGTATGGGAGCTGCGATGTATCACTGTATCACTTTTTGCCCAAACAGTTTTACTTGCCAATGTTCACTGCAATGAGTTGTTGGTCTGGTTCAGGACCTATAGCTTCTGTTAAACCATCAATACTGGTCCATCACTGACAGTCCTTTCAGATATCCTGCTGTTGCCCAGTGTCATGAAGATCCTGTGGCTATTGTTCCACAGGACCAGCCCTTTTATGTGATCTAGCAGGTCATAGATGGAATAGATGTTGGGGTGGGCCTACTCAAGGCCTTGGATCTGGCCTGAGTGGTAGTTGAGTTGGTCAGTCTGAGCCTCCCCATGTTCATCCCACTGCCTATGTTAATGTGTGGCACCCTTCGAGGGGAAGGCCAGCTCAGCAGGGCATTCAGATATTAACATGGCTTCAGGAGGCATCCCAAACTACAGATATCACCATGGCCTCAGGTGTAGTAATCAGCCTGTTCCTCCACCACCTTCATGTCTCTAATTCGACCTCTCTCCACAGTAGAAAAACCACCCTTCTTCTGTTTTGCTACCACCTCACCACCAGATAATCTATCTTTTCATCACATATGTCTTCAGCAAAATGGCATTCGCTGTCCTGGGCCATAGGACTGAGTCAAGTGTTTGGGTGTCTCCTGGCTGTCCCAGGGCAGAAGAGCTCAGGCAGATGAGAAGAACCTATTTTCAATTTAAAAAAAAACTCCAAAAATAAATAAATAGAATAAACATTAACTTCAAAAATGCCTTGAAAACTTGCAATATGTTCCAAATGAAACTTTTTCTCATATCTTCTCCTAAACAATTTTCATAAAAGCTGCTTAATTCTAACATCTGATATTTCTTGTATTGCTTTCTGAGTTTCTCTCATATCTGATTCTTCAGCATATATAGTAAGTATTCTCTATACTTCTTTCCATATGTTACATCTCCCTAATCTGGAACATAACATCACCATTTTTTCAGGGACTATATCTCTTTACCTTCAAAATATTTCTCATGTATTAAAGATCTATGTGAAAATTTACATAATCTGAAAATAACAAAAGTAAGAGCACAGTAAAAAGATCAGTGTTGCTTAGAGTGAGGAAGGAAGGCATAGGCAGCACACAGAGTCCTCAGAGAACAGTAAAGTTCTTGAATACAACAGTGGGGAACTTTTAACACTAAGTATTTGACAAACCTCATATGATATACAATATTTATGCCAATGCTGATGTAAATTATTGATTTATATACCTGCTTAGAAAACATTCTTCTCATGAATTTGGAAATCTTGCCATACTAAAATGTTTTCTTGTACTTTGTTCACATTCACTATATATACATTTTGATTTTCATTAAATATGCATTTTGATTATTTTTGGCCCTTATAAATATAAAATCATAGAATATACACTCTTGAGTCGAGTTTTTTTTTCTGGTATAGTATGTGAGTTTCCTTCATTTTTCATGTGGTTCCAGTAGTTGGTTCTTTTATATTACTAACAAGGGAACCAGTCTTTGATAAATGCACTAAAGAATGTATTAGAAAAATGGAGTTTTCAATAAATAGTGTGCCAAAAATTGGGTATTTACATTGCATAAGAATGAGAATATACACTTAAATCTCTCACACACAGGCACGATCACAATGATTTCAAGGTCTAAAAGGAAAATGAAACTACTAAAAACGTGGAAAAATACTTTAAGATACTTGCATACCAATCTTTTTACAAATTCTTGTAATTGCAAATATCAATTTACTTCCTATATGAGATCTCTCATTTCTATTTTGATTCTATTTTGATGCCAGTACCCAGTGTAAACTCAATCATCACCTCTTTGAGAATCAAGAAATTCAGACTATCTATCTATCTAAATTATAAACTGAACTAAATAAAAGGCCATATCTTAAGACAGGTCTTCCTCTCCCTGTCTTTAATATCTCCCTTTGCCCAATTATTAATTAATAATGCCATAATAAATACATAGTATTCTATATAAAAGAGACATTTTTCATCCTATTTATTCTTTTCTTACCTTGCTCCAGCTCTTTGATTTTCAAAAAATTATATTGCTCTTGTGTGTATCTCATTCTGTACTGTGTGGAACAAATCTAATGAAGACATGGTCTAGTCTTATCTTCCTGTATCTTTTCCTCATAATGAAGAAAAAAATATACAGTAATTTGAAGCAATGGATGATAAATGTTGAGACAATGAAATTACAGGTATCCAAATACTATTTTGCCTAATTATATAGAGTTTTTGAAGATACTTCTGAGAAACGTACTTAGAAATGATCTGAAAACTCACTGTGCAATCACATAATTACAAAAAATGTAGTATGAAGAAAATTCTAGTAAGAATTAGGATTTGTTCATAAGCAATATACCAAATTAAAAGTAAAGAATGTAAGGTATCATAGCAGTTGAGGAACAGTTGTCTGACCAATTGTTGATTGGACAGGGTAAGCTATAAATAGAAATAAACCTTAAAAGTCATGAAGGGACTAGATAACTGATATTTATTTTCTACAACTTTGTGGTTTGCTTTTTGGTAATATTGTGTGCTGTAGCCTGGCTTGAACAGTACCTTCATGCATCTCATGAGTTAATAATTTGGTGCCTAAGTCAATGGAACCTTTAAAGGCAAGGTTTTCTGGGAGTGATTTTGATTATTGGAAATGTATCATCTTCTTCCCTATTACTTGCTGTCATGTGACATAAGACAGTTTCACTCTGCTTAGTGTTTAGGCTCTGGAGGTTTGCCAAAAGCAAAAGTCCAATGCAGAACACAACATAACTGTTCATAGACTGAAACCTTCAAGGGTCAACTCTATATGTGGGCACAAAAGAAAAACCTATTATGACTCTGAAAATACTTTGAATCTCAACTTCAGTTATAGCATATATTTCTATATTTTATCACAATTCATCAAGTTTTATAGATAATGTATTTTAATATATGCAAAATTTTCTTTCACTAGAAAACTTACAATGATTCCTGAAATGAATTCCTTTGTCTGTTTCTGTAACCTACACCTGTGTTCCAGATTCAACATTATATTGTTTCTGCTTTTGCAAATATAACATAGAAAATTATACTTCTCTTCCTCTAAGCTTTTTCCCTTGAGTTTTCTTTTATTCTATTGCCTTTGTGCAGCAGTTTTACTGTGAGGGGCACCTTTTCACTCAAGTCGGATAAAATGAAGAACAAGCTTTTGTTGTTGAAAGTTTGAATAAAAACAATACTGGAGAGAGCCAGAAAGAGAGTTCAGCAGGCTAAGGCTTCTTCCCTACCAGAGTTCAGTCCTATAGTACAAATGGAGAGTCAATTTGTAGTTGTCATGTGACCTACAAACACACTCTGTAGCACATGTGTGCCAAACACACACACATACCACACATGCACACATGCACAAACATAGCATACACACATGCACAGACAACACAATGCATATATATACATGCATACCTAATTAATTAATTGATGAATTAATTAAACTAATTAGAAAATCTATACTGCAAAAAGTCTAAAAGATGTTCTGAGATCTAACTAGGAAATGATTCTTAGCCTTAACAAATGGAACATATTAAAGAATTCTATTACTTTTAGTCTTCAAAGATCCAATTTATGTGGCTATTGTATGGCTGACTGGATACTGGATTAATTCGTCCTTTTAAAATTAAGTGAAATCTTATCCATTAATCAGAATTCAAATGCATTTTAAAACCTTGCCTATTATTTTCAAATGGTATTTTTTTCAAGATTGATTACTTTGGTTACTTACACAAATCCATCACCAAATCCTCTAAAATAAGTGTGAACTGGCCTTAATAATAAAGAATTATATCCCTTTAAGAGTGGCTACACCAATTTCTTCCATATACATTCCTCTCCCAGAGGTGTCACCTTCTCTGAGGGGTGGCTGGCAGGGAGAAGGTGAGAGAGGACTGGGAGGACAAGAGGGAGAGAGAATTGGGATAGGTATGGAAAACAAGATTGCTTAAAAAAATAAAAATCCTTGAAGTAATACGTTAAGTAATAATGCTTTTTACAAGTAGTTTTTGAATGCATGTATGCCAGCTAGGTTGTGAAAATGTATGTTTTCCATGGTGTATACATTATTTTCCTAATAGCATTTATAACATTCAGTAACAGTGGGGGCAGAAACTGTCTATGACTCTGTTGCCTGCTTTTGGGAACCTTTCTTCTTACTGGGTTACCTTCTCCAGTCTTAATAAGAGAGGAAATGCTTAGTTTTACTGCAACTTGATATTCCATGGTGGATTGATATACATGGGAGTCCTTTTCTGAAGAGAAACAGAGGAGGAGTAGATAAGGGGACAAGAGGAGAGGTTGGGGGAGGGACTAGGAGAGGGGAGGGAGGGAGAGAGGGAGTAAGGGATGGAGGGGAACTGTGATCTGACTGGGAAACTTTAATAACGAATTAAAAAATAATTAAATAAGTAAAAAAGTTTACAGAATAATAGAAATTAATTTAAACAATTTTGTTACACACACTCTGTCTATATTAAGTGAATTTACAGAAATCTATAAATGCTAGACAATCCAACTCACCAGCTAGGAATTTAAAAACAGATTTTTTTGATAGTCCTGAAAATCCTTGTCCAAATAATTAATTGGACTCTAAGTTTTACTTAATTCTAAGTTTTTTTTTAAAGTGAGGCTATTGATTTGATTCTGTTCACCTCAACTGCTTATGCATTACACTAAAATTAAATATAGATAATCAGAAGAATACTATAAGAGAAATTTTAATTCCAAAGCAAAATGTGTCAGAGACAAGACTTGTGACTTATGTTCATTTCAAGGTATGTGTTCTAAAGTGGGTGACAGTAGAAGCCAAATAATTATAGATACAAACATAGATCCACAACCTCTGTATAGATATAAATATATATTTTTTAAATATAAATTGCTTAGATCAATGATATTTTAATTCTGGTGTCTATTCACTTTAAATGTGTTCCTGCAGTTTTGTGTCTCTGAGGGTTATGCAGATGCTGGAGATATATTTGGAAAAAAGGTGATGATTCACTTACTTAGTTCATCATTGTCTGTTAATAAACATTGTTAAGGTATCTTCAAGTATGGGACTCTCAGCTTGGCCCTAGAGTTAGCCAGGTACAGAGTAATTCTTGGGATAGTCCCCTTCATGACTTCCAGGCGTTGCTAGGATAACCCTAGGGGCCAGCACTTCTGCAGCTCTAATTAGCATGATAGCAGGATATTGTTCCCTATGAGATTCTAGACCTTGCTTTTCCCTCTTCTATCTTCAAGGCAGCTTTTGAGATACTTTCAGAACTTCTGACATTATACGCCATCCAAAAAGAAAAATAATTAGTAATTAATAGGACAGAATTTACAAATTATGCCATGAAACTGATGCCAAAATAAAGTGTATTTTGTTATATATTAAATTATATATTCTATATTAAATAAAAGTCCTATGTTAAATTTAATGTCTATAAAATACAAATATAATCATTCTGCTGCTTGCATTTTTATTAGTTGGTATAATGACTTGCGTTTCTCTCCTTTTTCACAGATAACATTCTAGGCTGACAGAGTGACATTTAAGGAGATGAGTGCTTTCCCACATGTTATTTTGCAGGAAAATCAAGGTACCTAGTCTTCATTTGCAAGAGAAATCTGTTTTGTCAACAATCTGAATAGACAAGAAAGGGCAAAATGAGTATCAAATTAGATAATGGATGGATTTGCACATAGAATTCAACATGGAGACTAAGTACGTTTATAGCTTGTGCCTGGAATTCTGACCCATCAAAACTCTCAGATAATTTTCTTATACTATAGCCTCAAGGTTGTGGAAATTTATATACTACAGTAGAAAGCGCTAGGACAGGAAAAATTGTTCAAAACCTATGCAACTGGTGAGTATTGGCTTTTAAATATTATGCAGTCTCTTTAAATGCACATTTAAAAAGTAAAAGGGATTATCAAATAACAAAAAACAGATTTAATGTATTTAAAATATATTTTTAATATAATGTCTGGTGACTGGCATCCTGATATGATGTTTTATATTGTCTAGTGCATGTCCTCAAAAGACCACCATAATGAAACAGTAGTATCAGTGCTGCCAGAAAGGTACCCGCTTACAATAGGCAAACAAACACTTCTAAATGTAATTTGGGGTTTAAATAAGAAGTGTAACATTTTAGTATTATGTTGAATACTCTGAACTCATTTATGCCATATGAATGGCTAAGCAGCCTCATTTATCTTAATTAAACTTTATCAAAATACTGGCTGTCAGACACTATATCTTGAGAGACAGTTTTAGTTTCATCATCACAATGTCAATCAAAAAGAAAAAGCCACAAGGGGTAAATTCTTGAATAAACATATCAAAGTCAAAAGAGTCAGCTCTAAAATTTTATATAATGAAATCCAACTTTTTGGCTAATACATGCTAATCACTCAGCTAAAATATATCTACAGCAGTGTTCTAACTATTTTTCTAATTTCTGAATAGATGAATAGACAATAAAATGGCAGGTAATACCTTAGGTGCTTAAGTTATGTCAAAATGTCTCATTAGGAAAAAGAAATATGACTTAGAAAAAAATACCTAAATAATGTGCTTGAGACCATTGAAATTATTAAGTTGTCTGGCAAAGGTGAATGGATAATGAGTACGAGGCAGCCACACACAACAGAGATTGACTTAAGCTTAATGAAGAATAAAAATAGAATGTTTGCTCAAAACAAGACAATTAGGTCCTGTTTGTAATTTAGCAATCTAAGTATCCTCTTGGGATGAACCTGGTGGCTGTTCAATTTGAAGGTGTATAGGGACTTTTAATTGTCCTAGGGACTCAATGCAATGAATTGAAGAGCATAGACTCAGAAAAATGTCCTCCTGTGGGAATGGGGCATGAAAGATAAAAGGGTGTGAAGGGCACCAAAAATTCCCAGAGATTTAGAGAACCAAGGATTAACCACAAAACCGCCAGCACTTTCCAGGAAAGAGGAAGAACCTGGAGGCTGGTGATCCTGACAACTTGGTGAGTAAGGACTTTTGTAGGATTCTGTAAAGTTCATTGTAAAAATCATTGTTTTCGGAGCTGACAGTCTGTTTTCCAGCATATATAGCTACTTTTTATTCCCTGGGTCAGTTTCTGTGATTCCCTTCGCATATACTGGAACTGCCTTATTTCTAATTACCATTTGTTAAACAATTCCTAGTTCTATTTTTATATTTTCACAAAGGGCTATCATTCAAGTTATATAACTTTCATTCAAATTGAATAGGCATTACAAAACCATAGACAGCGCACACTTAATACTGTCAAACAATAACTGATTTATTGAAATATTTTACTCAGCATCTTTTCTAAATTGCTTATTTGCTTTTAAAACCTGTTTAAATATAGCAACACTCATAAAGCATATTGAAAAATCAACACCAGGGAGGTGATGGGGCATGCCTTTAATCCCACTAATGAGGGAGCAGAGGCAGGCAGATCTCTGTGAATTTGAGGTCACTCTGGTCTACGGAGTGAGATTCAGGACAGCCAGGGCTACACAGTAAAACCCTGTCTAAATCCCCACCCCAAAATCAATCAATCAATAAATAAGTAAATAAATAAAGACATCTTTATTTTGCTCTTAATTTGTAGGAATATTAAGAAAATTCTAATGCACTTTTGAAATAGAGAGTATTTAACATTATTTGATTGCAATCACTAAAAATATCATAGCCTTTATAACTAGCTTTAATATGTATTTACATATACACATAAATATTCAGTGTATTTGTGTATGTGTGTGTGTGTGTTTGAGTGTCACTTGTTCTGAATGAAAAGTTTGTGCACCCCAATAAATCTCTCCACTGATGATATAATCCAAATCAGACCACATCAAACTGCATTAGAGAAAGCCCAGGTTTAATGGATGCCAGCACTACCAGGTGGCCTTCCAGCCCCCAGAAAGGAGATGGGGAAGGAAGACTGGAAAACCATGTGTTTACTCTCTGGCTTGAAGTTTAAATACCCTGTGGGGGTAATTTTGAACATCTCTGAGGAGGGGCCATGTTTTGAAAGGCTTTCTCAGAGGCGAAGTCTGGACTGAGGCAACTCCCAGGAGAGGGGGCTTGGGATGGAACTTTCCACCCAAACATTCCAGACACTTTGGATATATGAATGTCAGGGGCTGAGGTGAAGTCTTAACCCAAACATCCCAGATTCTAGTCTGGCTACTTCCATTGGGCATAAGGCAATGTGGGAGAGAAGAGGTTAGGAGTTGGTGGGCTCATGCTCAGCAAGAGGTGTAGCTGGAGAGACATCTGGTTAAAAAGTCATCCTGAAGCCCTCAGGCACCTGTTCCTTGAAGGAGATAAGACAGCAGATGGCTAAGGAGAAAAAATAGATTGTTATTATTGGCCCTATGAATGGGACTAGTCATCGTAAGGGTCATTAACTGCCAGAAAAAAATGGGACAGAGAAGTACCCTGATTGTACAGGAGACGCATGAGTGAATAAATGAAACATGAGAGCAGATATGCCCTTTAAAACCAGATTTTAATTGTTGGGTAGGTGTTCATTTGAGCCAGTGAGGTGGTACCAATGGTGAAGTTCCAGGAGCTAGTACAGGTGCTGGCATTGTCGGGAAGGCAATGTAAGTTGGTCTTGGCCTAGACAGCAGGGGTGACCTGTAAAATATGCTTGAAAATGGGTGGGGTTAAAATAGGCTCTGGAGACTGTTAGTTTTTACTAGACCAGATAAAGAAAATTGGCACCTCTAAACCTCTGAAGACACACCTGAAATCTGTTAATCCTGGACTATGAAGCCTGTGAAAGAGGCACTCCTGTTTGTATTTTTATAAGGAAATTTAACAAATGAAGTAAGGAACTATCAGTACTTTAAGTTGTCAAATGCCATCAGACAGATTTAAGAGGGATAAATAAATGAGCAGAAGTGAGGCAGCTTTTTTAGCTACACAGGCAATCCCAAGTCTCTCTATAGTCTTTGATTAATACCAGTCTTAGAAGTAGTACTTGCCTTTAGCTGCAGAACCCAGGAGGCCCAAAGATTTTTCTGTGGGGATAAGGTTCAGTCTACCTGTCTTGGCAGGATAAGATGTTCAATCCCCCAGTGTTGTGTCCAGGAAGCTGATGAGGTGGAAAGCAGCTTTTTGCTGTATAGGTGACTTAGCCATATCCAAAGGCAAGCCTCCAAGCAGAAAATCTTCTGTAACCATGCATCTTCTCGGAGGAGCTATAGGATGCTGCAGAAGCAGGCATGTCTCTCTGCCTGCTATTTTGTCAAATGCCATATTCACAGATCTGTAAAGGCACTTGAGAATCAAGGTACCATTACCTGTCAGGTATATCCGAATTAGACATATAAGTTAATTTTAGACTTATAGTTTACCCAATAAGTTACAGTTTCCCAATGTTAGTAGAGGCAAGAAAACGAGAAGGAATATTTTAGTAAGCCAAAGTATATTTGAGGTAGAATGTCTCCTTGGTCAGTCCAGCATACGTGGGTACTCTTACCAAACATGGTGGCTATCCATGTGTTTGTATTTTTCCAGAGCTGTTGTAATCTGGAGTTACAAGTTTTACAGATTTTAAAACAAGCACACATACACACAGAGACATAAAACAAGCATACAGTGGCTATATTATTTACACATATACATTACAGACAGGCCAACAAAACATTTTTAGGAAACTTTGTTAGCAGACCAATTTAAAATCCTGGTGTTGGCTGCAAAAGCCAGGTAAGCACACAGGTGGTCCCTTTAAGGACCAGATTAGCAGATGCTGTATGGGAAAACAAAAACCTAAGGACCGAACACCTATGCAGTTTTAGAGTGGAAGGACAGGGGGAATAGATCCGTTGTAGAGAGAATCGCATCGTGAGACAAACAGCAAACAGCAAGAGAAGCCGGGAGTGGAGTTGGGTAAGGGAAGTGGGAGTGGAAGCACAGCATTGAGAAGCCATGGGCATATGGGGGGCTTGTTTGTTTTATGCTGGGATAAATATTTTAGATGTTAAGGGACATAAAATGTCAGATAGCCCCAATTTAAAAGGATTATATAAAAAGCAACCCAACGGCATTTGGAGATATGGCCTTAAATTGTTAAGTGTTCCTCTAGCAAGTCTATGCTGAACCCAAAGCCTAACGCAATGTGTCCACTGTGGTAGACTTTTGGGTCAGAAAAACATAGGGATGTGAGAAATTCCTTGAAAGGAGGTCTCCTGACCAACAAACCCCACAGAGAGAAGCCAGGTCCTTGTTCCCCAGAACAAGACAGGTTCTTGTCCTGGTCTGGTTGGATGCCTGGCACAGCAGTGTCTTTTTGCAGGACAGCCTGAATCATATGAGGTTGTGGGCCTCTAAGGCAATGACTTGGAATTTAGAACATATCCATGTGAAGCCAATCATAGCCTGGCAGAGAGCAGTTGTCAGGGAGAAGGGTGTTTTCCCACCATGTGGTCCTGTGCCAGTGGGAAAAACAGCTTCATCTTGGTGACCTCCAGATGAAGTTTTTGTGCCCCAATAAAACTGTCCACCTATACAATAATCCAAATCAGACCATATCAAACTGAATTGGTGAAAGCCCAGGTTTAATGGATACCAGCACTCCCAGGTGGCCTTTCAGCTCGCAGAAAGGATATGGGTAAGGAAGACCAAAAACCATGTGCTTGTTCTCTGGGTTGCTGTTTAAATACCCCGTGGGAATGGTTTTGAGCATCTCTGAGGAGGGGTCACCTTTTGGAGGGCTTTCTCAGAGGTGGAGTCTGGACTGAGGCAACTGCCAGGGGAGAGGGCTTGGGATGGAACTTTCCACCCAAACACTGGGCACATAACAAAAATTCTCATTTGCAGTGATGGAAGTAAGAAGAATTAACTCTGTTATTTGTAATAACCTTTTTCTCAATTACAGTTACTTATTCTATGAGTTCACTTTTGGAGGATGGGAACTGGTTTCCAGAGGAATGAAAGAGACAACTCAATGTTAGCTTTCCTCTCATATTTCTAGAGGTGAAAATATCTGGAGCCTGATTCTAACCAACAACAGCCAGTGATAGGACCAGCTTTGCTTAAATCACCCTCCTATGCTATGACCTGCGAACTCTCCTGAGGTGTGAAATGGATGTTGGGAGAGAATGAGGTGGGTTTAACACATAGGTTCCCAAATTTAAGGGGTTAAGTAACATGTGCTTTTGATAGTTCAACCTTTAAAGACTCTTCTTGTGTGCTTTAACTACTATGAAACAGAATAATAGTCTTCATCTTGATTGGACACCACAATTTTGTCTTCCAAACCAAGTTAATATTTTCTCTCTGGCATTTCTAGTTAAGTAATCATTTCTAAGCAGACTTAGAAAAAATATAGTAGTCAACTGAAGTTAGTGTTTCATTGCTTTCTAAATGCACTATAATTTCAGGAACCACTAAAAAGAAAAATAACTTCCATTTTACTTTATATGTCATTACTATATAATAAAGATATGAAAGATACTAAATATGAAAAAGATACCACATTAGTGAGCCATGAACACATTGACAATATAGGACAAATAAACAAACTGTAATAATATTAAAATTCATATAAAAATTAAATTAGTTTTAGTTTTTTTAATGTGTATAACTTAGATATGTATAAATAAGCTTGTAATCTTTATCTTCTATTTATAATTATTCTAGAAAGAAGTGCTTTTGTGTTTTGGGGTCCATTCAGTTTTGAAACTAAAGCTATAGATAAAAATGCAATATTTTTAAATCCTCTGGCATTTTAAAAATTTAAGATTTATCTGTGTAACAATGACAAATTGACAGAGAATCTTTATTAACTTCTTATGCAATTAGAGTATTCAAATGGCACTGTAGTGTATCCTTAATCAACTTTTATTGAAACAAAATATGAACAGGGAATAAAGATTACAGTGAAACATAACTGTTAAAATCTTTGGAGTACAGCTTATCACATCACTATTCTGAAACTGAAGGTTGACAACATTATCTTTCAGATCTGCAATCCCCTGGGTGAGTGAAAGCATTCAAAGATGAAATCCAAGTTTGAAATTGAGAGGAAAGTACACAGGATTTTTTAGAGATAAAGTAAACCATCTTTCACAATTCCTAGAAGCCTGCTTAGCTAAAGAGATGTAACACACCTCTTCAAAACAATTATATGGTACTCAAAAACATGACAACAGAAAACAATGGTTGAAAGCTGGTAGAGCCATCTTGTGCAAAGCAGACATGAGCTTTATGCACACACACACACACACACACACACACACATACTTATTTAAATGGTAATGACTACTTCAGTCAGGGTTATTCTATTAGGCAACCTCAGTATCTACTAAAATATGCCAATAGAGGAAGGTTATCAGATTCAACTATGAATATGAGACTATTGCAGAAGCAGAGTCGGGGAAGAAGAGGACACAAAATGACTAAAGAGTATACAATCTCACAGGGTATAAATATACTGGACAGCAGTTGAGGAAAATCAGGTACTGAGGAGCATTTGCATTTTCAATTTATATAGCAGGAGTATTTTTGCACAGGAAAAATGCAAAGATGGACCCAGAACCTAGGGTCAAGGTTGAGAATCAGACTCCAAAGAATATCATTCTCTCTCTCTCTCTCTCTCTCTCTCTCTCTCTCTCACACACTCTCTTTTTCTCTCTCTTTCTCTCTCTCTCCTTTCCCTCTCCTGCAATTTTTTCCATATCTTTAGCCAACTCTCTTGAAGAACCTTGCTTAAAAAATACATTTGGTAGAAAGTGAAATACATCATATGCAAACAAGATGGTTGCTCCTTAAACAAAGAAAAAGTGTCAAAATTCTATACTAAGTCTATTTCACCAATACACCCTCTGGCCATTTGGTTTCTTTGCTTTCTGCAGTTTCTGGGTTTGAACTTCTGACCTCAAACATGTTGGCCAAGTCACATAGCTCTTAGCTAAATTCAAGAAACAGTTGTTTTTTTTTTTCAATGCAAAATAATGCTGAATAGCCAATTCAAATTTCCTAAATCTGTCTATGCTGTATTAAAATTAGATGCTAACAGACAATAAATGGGCCAAGAAAGAAATCGGAGAAACATCACCCTTCACAATAACCACAAATAGCATAAAATATCTCAGAGTAACTCTAACCAAACAAGTGGAAGACTTGTATGACAAGAACTTTAAATCTTTGAAGAAAGAAATTGAAGAAGAAACCAGAAAGTGGAAAGATCTCCCATGCTCTTGGGTAGGTAGAATTAACATAGTAAAAATGTCAATCTTACCAAAAGCAATCTACAGATTCAATGCAATGCCCATCAAAATTCCAGCAAAATTCTTGACAGACCTTAAAAGGAGAGTACTCAACTTCCTATGGAAAAGCAAAAGGCCCAGGATAGCCAAAACAATCCTATACAATAAAAAGTACTTCTGGAGGCATCCCATTCCCTGACTTCAAACTCTACTACAGAGCTACAGTACTGAAAACAGCCTGGTATTTGCATAAAAACAGATAAGACCAATGGAACCAAATCGAAGACCCAGATATTAATCCACACAACTTCGAACACCTGATTTTTGACAAAGAAGAAAAAAAATATCAAATGGAAAAAAGAAAGCATATTTAACAAATGGTGCTGGCATAATTGGATATCACCATGTAGAAGAATGAAAGTACATTCAGTCTATTTTCATTTTTATCCATATCTATCACCATGTACAAAACTTAAGTTCAAATGGTTCAAAGACCTCAACATAAAGCCAACCACACTGAACCTCATAAAAGAGAAAGTGGGAAGTACACTTAAATGCATTGGCATAGGATACCCCTTCCTAAATATAACCTCAAGAGCACAGACACTGAGAGAAACAATTAATAAATGGGACCTCCTAAAACTGAAAACCTACTGTAAAGCGAAGGACACAGTAAACAAGACAAAACGACAGCCTACAGAATGGGAAAAGATCTTTACCAACCTCACATCAGACAGAGGTCTGCTCTCCAAAAATATACAAAGAACTCAAGAAATTGGTCATCAAAAGAACAAATAATCCAATAAAAAATGGAGTACAGACCTAAACAGAGAAGTCTCAACAGATGAATCATCAAAAATGGGACTAAACACGTGCACCACCTACTGAATTTGGGCTTGATTTGTTCTTGTTTTCCCAAATTCTTGAGCTTCTTTATTCAACCATTTATTATTCACATTCTGTTTTTATATTTGTTGTTGACATTTTTTCTTTTTCTTTTTTCTTTCTTTCTTTCTTTCTTTTTTTTTTTGGTTTTTTGAGACAGGGTTTCTCTGTGTATAGCCCTAGCTGTTCTGGAACTAGCTCTTTTAGACCAGGCTGGCCTCAAACTTATAGAGATTCATTTGCCTCTGCCTCCCGTGAGTGCTGGGATTAAAGGATTGTGCCACCACCACCCAGCCCTATTGACATCTTAATTTAATTACAATATTTTTCCATTCCCTCCAAACCCTTTTATTTTTTTTAAATGTAGGCACTTATAACTATAAATTTTCCTTTCATGGCTGTTATATGGAGTCCAATAGCTTTTGTTGTATTGTGTTTTAATTTTCATTTAGTTGAAGAAACATTTTTAGAGATCCTTCAGGCTTTCTTCTTTTACCTACTTGTCATTCAGAAATTGAATCTCTATGAGTTTATGTAATTCATATTTGTTTGCTATTGAGTTTAAGTTTTAGTACATTGTCATCAGATAGTATGGAAGGAGTTAAATAAAACTATCTGAATTTGTTAGGATTTGTTTTGTGTCTCTTTGGTTTATTTAATAGATGCTATAGATGCTTCAGTGAACTTTTGAATACAATATATATTCTTTGGTCTTTGGGTAGAACATTCTGTAGCCATTTGAAATGTTTGACTTATTTGAAATATAATTCTGATGTTTCTGTTTACTTTTTTATCAAAAGGCTTGTCTATTAGAGAAAGTAGATATTTAGATTACCTACTATTATTAAATTGTGTTTATCCTTGTCTTTAGTTCCAGTAGTAAACTTTTTGTGGGTATGGACTTGGGTGTGCCATATTTTTCTGCATGTATGTTTGGGATTGTAATGCCTTCTTGGGTAATCGTTTCTCAATTAAGTTAAAGTGTCTTCTTTATCCCTTCTAACTTGTTTAAATTTGAAGTCTATCTTGTCAGGTATTAGAATAGAAATTTCTTGCTTCCTGGTCCCATTTGACTGGAGTGTGCTTTTCTGTCCCTTTCCTTCACAGGAGCCCCACGCATAGATGAAGATCTACAGGTGTTTAAGAAAGTGAGTGTGGGGAATCAGAACTCCTGGAGATGAGCCCCTTAGTTGTTGTCCAAAACCAAGTGATCGTCTCTAAAATACATAAACTTGTGAGTGACAATAAATTATATAAATAGTTTGTATTAATATTTTGGTTTATATGTATGTAGGTATATATGTATAACAACTTTAGAAAAAGAGTCAGGAAAAATAGGTAAAAGCAGTTAAACTAGGCATTATTTCTTAACTTTTTAAATGTTTGATTTAATTCCACAATCAAGGTCTCATTTTACTTAGTGTAGTAATTTTGTAATAAAAGGGGATTGATCCTGCTTTACTCTCATGCTTTAGTTTTTCTTTGCTACAATACTAAAATATTATCTGACAAGTCGAAATTGATTACTTTTTAAGTTTAATATAAATGAATCTATCATTCACTGAATGTCTTATGTCTGCTAATTCTATGACTCACAAGAGAAATTTTATGGTTTTAGCATTCATTATAGGATTTTTATTATTATAACCACTTAAATCTTTGCAGAATTAAACCATGACTGAGTTTCAGAAAGAAAAATCTCTGGCAGCTTAAGATCATAGCCAAATCCAGGGCTCATTAATATCCAAACGGTAAAATTCTTACTCAGTTTACCTTGTATGCTCCTTAGCAATAAAATTTTGAAGTAAACAAATAGGCAATCAGTATAAAGACAGTTTAGGACAGGGTAAAGCCCTTCATAAGAGGTCTGAGATTCATTATTCAGCATTCTGGTTAATGAGGTATCTTCTAGTGCTTCAAGTATAGTTTGGAGAAAGGTCACCAGGAACATATTTGTCTTCATCATAAAATAAGAATGATACAGCAATTAATTTTATGGTTCATAACAAGAGTATTGAAGATACAAATGCCACCAAATTATCTGTAGGTTTAAATGATCCTCCCTAGTGACTATTTAAATTGTCTGCATTAGTGTTTATCCCTACTATATGGCTTGATAATGCTTTGAGCTCTATTTGTAAATAAAGTCAAGAACAAACCAGTGTCTGTTCTGTTTGCAAACATCAAAGGTGCTCTTTTATGAGAGGAATAAATTTAATTTATTCAGAATGAAAAGCGAAGTTTGCCCAGGTTCAGAAATAGAGGATCAAGACGGAATACTATATGAGCTTGTATTAAACATACCAAATTATTTGATATATAAGTCTTTTTAAAGTGGAAGAAAATATTCTTAATATGTCTGGAATGATGACCATACTTGAAAACCAATTAAACATTCAAATGTGTGCATTCAACATATTTTTATTTAGAATTCACCGTTATAAGTTATCTTTAAATAATCAAATTAGAATGAAGTGCACCTCTTTGTGTTTAGGATATGGGCTATGTAACCACTCTCAGCTGTGATTAGAAATAAAATTCTTTTATTTGTTAATCAAATGGAATTCAATGATAAAGAAAAAGCACATGAAGAAATTGTGGAGCCTAATAAAAGCATTTGTATATATATCATGTGTTTATTTTGCAATAATGTATAGGACTGAGTGTTCCAAGGTCAGGACTCTCAGTCCTAAAAGGATGCCTGTATCAAATCCCTCCCCTCAGGACTCAGGGAACTCCACAGAAGAGACAGCTTCAAAGAGCCTAAGAGCTGGAAGAGATGGAGAACTCGTAGAAAACAAAGCATTCTAATTGAAATAATTAATAATCAATGCTTATATGAAATTACAGAGACTCATGAAGCATGTACAGAACTTGTACTGGTCTGCACTGGTGCTCTGCACATATATCATGGTTTCTGGTTTGAAGTTTTGATGGGATTTCTGAGTGTGCAAATGAGTTAATCTCTGATGCTTGTGTCTTTTCTTACATTCTTTTCCTCCTGTTGGTTTGTCTTGTCCAACCTTGATGTGCTGGTTTTTGTTTTATCTTACTGTATTTTACTTTGTATTATATTGCATTGCATTACATTGTCTTTTTAATATTCTATGTACTATAATATTTATAAGTCTGTTTGTTTTCTAGCAAGAGAATGAGGGGGCGATCTGGATGGGAGAAGATGTGGGGAGGAACTGGGAGGAGTGGAGAGAGGTTAAACCATGATCAGGATATATTATTTGAGAGAAAATTTTGTTTTCAATAAAAGAGGAAAATGGCAAAAGAACAAAAATAAAAAATAAAATTTAAAAAAGAATTTTAAATACTTTAGGTAGAGAAAATTTTGAGGATTTTCTATTACATCTTTCCCATAGTAACACACAGTGAGAGAGTGGAGGATTCAGTCTCAGAAATGGGTTGGTTTCTTAAAAGTGGAGACAGTGGCCAGTGTCTGAGAATTTATTTGAAGGAGGAAATGGAGCAGCTTTTTATGAACTAAAGGTTATTTTATTCATAGGTACCCACATTTAGTTACTATATTTCAAGGAAAAACAATAAACTATATGACTTGGAAACTTCTGGGAGAAGGAAGATCCAAGAATTTATTTTAAAAAAAAATGTCCTGCAAATGCCTCAACATTTACAAATTCAGTAATGTTTGCATAGAGACATAGAAACCTGAGAAAGAAGTTTTGGATATGTTCTCCAGTAAGTATGAATACCTTTTATTCAGTTTAGAACCATAGGGAAATGCTCAGGATAATGAAAGAAGAAGCTGATACATTGAGACAATTGTAGAAAAACCAGATCATAAAAATACAATACTCGAAATTAAAAAAAAAATAATATAGCCTATTTCTCATATAAGAAATGAAATGCTAGTTTCTTTTTCGGTTTTCTAAATTCCCATATGGGGAAATATGTTAAAGTATGTAAAGGTGAAAGATCTAAAATCACATCATTCTTGTAATTTGAATAATATGAGTAAACACTTTCAAGTAACTCAGGCAGTAAATATAGGTCTGAGCCATGGAGCTGCTCACGAAAAGTAAAAATATCATATCACATAGTGCTTACTTGGGGGGAAATTCTTCAGGAACAATAACTTTAAAACAGGAAAATTATAGTTAAAACAATTGGAAAGTGTAATGCAAGCTAGAGAATCTGGAGTTATAGAAAGACTACAGATGGCCTCGGAGATTGGAACCCCTTTTAAGATATTAGCAAGAAGAACATTCAATACTAGCATTGTTAGCACATCCAACCAATCATTTCAACCTGGTGGATTTTCAGATACGGCTTTCAACTCACTGATTCATCACAATGTATAATCTGATGACTTCCATAATTGCCATGGAAAGAAAATCATAGTGTTTCTGCCATCCCCATATCCTATTCTGCATTTGGCCATTCATAGGTATGATGTGACAATGACTCTTGCAGCAAAAGAATTGTGGAATTGAGTTTTTGTTTTTCTCACTGCCATGGGAAAAGTAGAAATTTTGAAAAATCTTAGATGGCGTTGTGGCGTTGAATATGTGTATCCAGCCCATTCTTTCATTATACTCTTAGATTTGCCTTCAAGAGACATTCTGATCTCTAATGTGTTTATATTAATAAAAGAAAGCTGGTAGATTATAAAAAAAACTGACAGGAAGAAAATGTCGAGGAAAATTATACAGTCTGTGACAGCAGCTGTCTGAATAAGAATCCAGATTAGGAAGCATACATGCAATTTGTCTTTTCCTTTGTTAAAAAGCCACATAAAAGCATATTAAATTGAGGCCTGAGGACTGTAGAAAATGGTATATCTATTGTACCTTTCCAAAGTATATGTTATTTTTCACAGGATTTAGAACTCAACTTTCTTGCTTTAGAAAAATATATCTAGTGGTTCATTTCACTTTTTTAAGAAATGCTGTGTTATCTAGCCACAAATCAAAGAAAACTATGTTACTTATTGAACATTGATATTATCTCATTACTTGTAAATGCATTCATTTGTGTATTATAATATGGTCAGTGTTATCATTATTAAATATATTCAATTTAAAGCCACAATGAGACATCACTATGTATTCATTAGATATTTTTATTGACTTTTATTGAGCTCTACATTTTTCTCTGCTCCCCTCCCTGCCTCTCCCCTTCCCTTCAACCTTCCCCCAATGTCCCCATGCTCCCAATTTACTCTGAAGATCTTATCTTTTTCTACTTCCCATGTAGACTAAATCTATGTATGTCTCTCTTAGAGTCCTCATTGTTATCTAAGTTTTCTGGGATTGTGATTTGTGGCTGGTTTTCTTTCATTTATGTTTAAAAACCACTTATGAGTGAGTACATGTGATAATTGTCTTTCTGTTTCTGGGTTATCTCACTCAAAATGATGTTTTCTAGCTCCATCCATTTTCCTGCAAATTTCAAGATGTCGTTATTTTTTCTGCTCTGTGGTACTCCATTAGATATTTTTTAACAGCCCCTGTATTTATGATGGTAATTAAATTCTTATATTTCTACCAATGATGTGTGGCAATGCATTACTGTTTGCAGTAAACTTTCTTTAATGTTACCAATGGTTTGTGCGTATTCTGCATCTATTTGCATGTCTTATTTTACAGGTGGCTATTCTAGTACTTAAATAGTGCATTTTGTCTTTTGCTAAGTATAAGGCTTATTTATTTAATATTTAAATTTTTAAGATGTATTTTACATGTAGGTGCTGAGAACCAAACTGACGTGCACTGTAAGGGCAGCAAGTGCTTACAAAATCTTTGCTATCTTTCCAGCTCTTATAGCTAAAATCATAGTGAATTCTTATCTGGTGTATGACTTACAAGTAATTTATTCCATTTCATTGCATTTTTCTTTCTTCACAATATTTTTTATGAATAACAGTTTTAAATTTTACTAAAATCCAATTTGCCTATAGTTTTGTAGATATTGATGTCATATCTAAGATTTTATTGCCAAATCTAAAATCTTAACTATTATTCTGTATGAATCTTTGCATAGTTTTATATTTTATTTCTAATATTAAAGTTTAAAAAATTTAGTTAGTTTTTTTATTCACTGTATGAGATTGAATGAAATTATCTTTTGGTAGAAAATTGGATGATTTATTTGGTAGATAAATTGGATGAAAATTAGCTTTTTGTAGTTTAGGGGTTTTCACATGGCCCCTTTAGCCTACGACTGATTCAATGTAACTTATTCCTGCCCTTTGAGGTTTCAAGAGTGTATAAAAAATGTCTAGTTAGAGCTTTGTTTCCCATGTAATACACCAATTCCATTTGTAGTGCATATATATGTGTGTGTGTGTGTGTGTGTGTGTGTGTGTGTGTGTGTGTGTGTGTGTGTGTGTGTGTTAGGAAGTTTATGTTTTATAAGTTTCAATACAAATCCTAAAATTTTCTTTTGTCCTATTCTTTATTATATCTTCTTAATTTAATTTTATTATTTTTAGGTCTTAGGTGCCCATTTATTCCTAAGATAAAGAGTTGTTTTCTAAGGAGAAAGAGAAAGAAAGGATGTGGATTTGTGGGTTGGGGAGAGGCTAG